>SRPP01000539.1:0-15594 GCA_018360055.1 Claviceps monticola
GTCGGTGGTGGGCTACTGTTAGGGTTACAGTAGGTTTTACAGCCAAATCATAGCAAAAGCGGGCGGATTTGGTCCGTGCGCTCTTGTCGAGAAAATTGTGTAGGGGGAGAGTTGAAACTCTCTTTGAACACTGTCTGTGTGCGAAAGGATACGTAAAAAGTGGAGAAGGTTCACGAGAAATATGGAGAATACTGTGCCATTATTAAATTTATGCTGTGCCAATATGAATGCTCCTATCGAATTGCTTCACGCTTCGGTTAGCAAGTCATTTCATTGCATCCAGTTCTTTGTGTTACGTGATTGAATTGCTCACGCGCTTCTCAACATCATCATTGTTGCGCTCCCTTAAGTGACTAGACTTTGAAGCCGCAGACGAATTAAGATTGAATATTTGACGAACCAGTTTTCTTTAAGCCCACAAGTTATGGGCCGGAAAGCTGATGGTGGCTGAAAATGCTTGCCTTTGCAAGACATTGAGTCCCCAGCTCTGCATCGTGAAACCTTCATCTGCATACATAGCAACACGTCATGACGGAAAACGGTAGGGTCAGGTGTGACTCCCTTTCCACCAGCTGGCTGCAGACCAGGTCAGCTGTGATCAATTGGTAAACAGATTTCTGTAGATATATCAGGTGCTGTTAATGCCAGCTAGCGGCTCTACCCTATTCGTTCATTGTGATGTTGATATGTTATATGCGTATCAAGATCTCGCAGAAGTTCCACGAAGCCGTTTGTTTTACCCTTGTCAATCACCATCAACGCTGAACCGTGATTTGTTATTGCTCTGCACGCTGTACACACTTCGGTGTGGTGATGGAGCTGCCACTCGGAATCTTGACAACATTAACTTCCGTATGTGTAGGACAACAACAAACTACATAGTCACTTGAGTGACAGACAGTACTCCTCAAAACAAACAATTTCTTCTTCTTGTCTGCATTGATGCCGTTCACAAGTTGGTATGCAGCTATGCACGTGCCATCATTGACGTTACTTCATTCATACCTGTAGGCTCTGGATCGGAACTTCTTTGATCCTCCGCTCACTCATTGGGCAGCTTTCCCCAACTTGCAGTCCCACTCCCTGCTTGTGTTGTCGGCGGTCGCAGGTCGCGAGGGACAGATGGCCCAAACGGGAACAAGTCGTTCTTCTCCTGATCCAAACAACATAATCGTCTTCCAAATTTCCCGCGCCCAACAACTACTGTTTGCACCGTGGCAGCTTACAAACAAGATCTCGACACTCTCTTTCTGTTTCTTTCTTCCTACATTATTGGCGGCCCTACTTCAAAGCCTCCTCCTTATCAGCCGAGTCCGCGTATTGCTAGGCGGATGGAAGCTTCCGCCCAGTTCTTCCTTCGTCGTCACTGGGCACCCACTCGAACTGTCATCGACTCCTCAGCCACGAACCCGCTGTGAATTCGCGAATCTCAGCGAGTGCGTCCCAACGAACGGCGCCGATAGTAACATTCTGATATTTGGGATTCTTACTTGATATCACGAACCGAGTTTGGCGCAATGGCGCCTCTACCTATCAAGTTTCAGGAGCTGGTACAGCTTGCTAATGTTGGGGTGGACACGCAATCAATCGGCTTCAATTCTTGCGTAAGTGCACTGCACCAACCTCTGTTTGCATCCAAGGAAGGCAGGAGTAATTTTTCGTTATGCGGGTACTAAATATGTACGTTATAGACACTCGAATCCGATTCATATGTGTGTGTTCGCGAGAAGAAGAACGATGCCGCGCAGTCCGAGGTAGTCATTGTTGAGCTGAAAAATGGCAACAATGTCACGCGACGTTTTATCAAGGCCGACAGTGCCATCATGCACTGGAACAAACAGATCATCGCGTTGAAGGCACAATCAAGAACACTGCAGATTTTCGATTTGCAGGAGAAGAAAAAGCTGAATTCGTGCACAATGAACGACGATGTCCAGTTCTGGAAGTGGATAAACGAAACGACCCTTGGCCTCGTCACAACCAGCAGTGTCTATCACTGGGATATTTACGACGCTGCACAAGATGCTCCGACGAAAGTGTTTGACCGAAATGCCAACCTGAATGTTCGTTCCCTTCATCCCCCTTTTATCAAACACGTCTTCTTATTGTAGTGCAGAAGCTGACCAGTGACTACCTCGCTTTAGGGCTGCCAAATTATCAACTATCGTGCTAACGAAGACGGCAAGTGGATGGTCGCCGTTGGCATCTCCTCCCAACAGGGACGCGTGGTCGGTGCAATGCAACTGTACTCCAAGGATCGTGGCATCAGCCAAGCCATTGAGGGCCATGCTGCAGCTTTTGGATCCCTACGGCTGGAAGGCGCGCCTCAAGATACGAAACTGTTCAGTTTTGCCGTCAGAACAGCGACCGGTGCCAAACTTCATGTTGTAGAAGTCGACCACGTCGAATCCAACCCGGTCTTCCAGAAAAAAGCGGTCGAAATTTTCTTCCCTCCCGAGGCTACAAACGACTTCCCCGTTGCTCTTCAAATTTCTCGAAAATATGGCGTCATCTTTATGGTCACCAAGTACGGCTTCATTCATTTGTACGACCTAGAGACTGGCACTATGATCTTCATGAACCGAATTTCGAGCGAGACTATCTTCACCAGCTGTTCAGACAGCGACTCTGCCGGTCTTGTGAGTATCAATCGCAAGGGGCAGGTCCTGTTTGTCACTGTTGATGAAACAACCATCATTCCTTATCTTCTCGAAAACCCCGCAAATACCGAGATTGCCATCAAGCTGGCTTCCCGAGCTGGACTGCCTGGCGCGGACAACCTTTACGCAAAACAGTTCGACCAACTGTTCAACTTTGGAAACTATTCGGAGGCAGCGAAAATTGCGGCGAACTCCCCGCGAGGTTTTCTTCGCACTGCTGAGACCATTGAGAAGTTCAAGCGTTTGCCAATCCAGCCTGGTCAAATGGCTTTTACCTTGCAATACTTTGGTATGCTTCTCGACAAGGGTGGCTTGAACCGACACGAGACCCTTGAGCTAGCTGGTCCAGTTCTTCAGCAGAACCGAAAGCATCTGCTGGAGAAGTGGTTCAAAGAAGGCAAGCTGGATTGCTCCGAACAATTAGGTGACATGGTTCGGCCTCACGATATTGATATGGCTCTGGGCATCTACCTCAAGGCCAACGTTCCCCAAAAGGTTGTCGCTGGTCTTGCCGAAACTGGCCAATTTGACAAGATTCTGCCATATACCACACAAACCGGATATCAGCCCGATTACATCCAGCTTTTGCAGCACATCATCCGCGTCAATCCCGAGAAAGGTGGAGATTTCGCTACCGCGCTGGCCAACAGCGAGCAAGGTCCCATGGTTGATTTTGAGCGAGTTTGTGACATCTTCCAGGCTCAGGGTATGGTTCAGCAGGCCACCGCCTTCTTGTTGGACGCTCTGAAAGAGAACAAGCCCGAGCACGCGCGCCTGCAGACTAGACTTCTAGAGATGAACTTGAACAACGCGCCTCAGGTTGCTGAAGCCATTTTGGGCAATGACATGTTTTCTCACTTTGACAAGGCCCGCGTTGCTCAGCTTTGCGAACAGCCTTTGCCTCAAAAGGCTCTTGAGCTCTACGAAGATCCCGAATCTATCAAACGCGTCATTGTCAACATCCCGGGCACATCCAACTTCAACCCTGAATGGTTCAGCAACTATTTCGGCAAACTTTCTGTGGAGCTATCTCTTGATTGCCTCGATGCTATGATGAAGCATAACATTCGCCAGAACCTGCAGTCTGTGGTGAATATTGCAACCAAGTACTCTGAACTTCTTGGACCCGTCCGCCTGATCGACCTTTTCGAGAAGTACAAGACATCAGAGGGTCTGTTTTATTACCTGGGTAGTATTGTTAATCTCTCTGAGGATCCTGATGTCCATTTCAAGTACATCGAAGCCGCCACTAAATCAAGTCAATTTAACGAAGTGGAGCGTATCTGCCGAGACAGCAACCACTATAATCCAGAGAAGGTCAAAAACTTCTTGAAGGAGGCCAAATTGCCAGAGCAGCTGCCTTTGATCATTGTCTGTGATCGATTCAACTTCGTCCACGATTTGATTCTCTACTTGTATCAGAATCAGCAATTCCAGGCTATTGAGGCCTACGTTCAGCGTGTAAACCCTTGCAGGACTCCCGCCGTTCTTGGTGGTTTGCTTGACGTCGATTGCGATGAGAACATGATCAAACAGCTGCTGAGTACGGTCAATGCTCAGCAAATCAACATCGATGAGCTCGTGTCCGAGGTAGAAACTCGAAACCGCTTGAAAATCCTCCTGCCTTTCTTGGAGGCCACTTTACAGGCAGGCAATAAACAACAGGCCGTTTACAATGCCCTCGCCAAAATCTACATTGACTCCAACAACAACCCGGAGAAATTCTTAAAGGACAATGATCAATACGACACCCTGATTGTGGGCAAATATTGTGAGAAGCGTGACCCCAACTTGGCCTACATAGCCTACTCAAAGGGCCAGAACGACCTCGAATTGGTCAATATTACGAACGAGAATTCCATGTATCGTGCTCAGGCTCGATACCTCCTGGAAAGATCAGATCCCGAGCTTTGGAACTTCGTCCTTAGCGAAAACAATATTCACCGCCGTTCAGTAGTGGACCAGGTCATATCTACCGCCGTTCCGGAGTCAACTGATCCTGCCAAGGTGTCTGTTGCAGTGGCTTCCTTCCTGGAGAATGACCTTCCTCTCGAGCTGATAGAGCTCCTAGAGAAGATTGTTCTCGAGCCTTCTCCTTTCAGTGACAACCAGAGCTTGCAGAACCTCCTCATGTTCACCGCTGCCAAGGCCGACAAGGGCCGTGTCATGGACTACATCCACAAGCTTGACAGCTATGATGCTGACGAAATTGCCACGTCTTGCATCGATGTCGGTCTGTTCGAGGAAGCGTTCGAAATTTACAAAAAGGCTGATAACAAGAGCGCAGCTGTTGATGTTTTGGTGGAACACGTTGTCAGCATCGACAGATCTCAGGCCTATGCCGAGGAGGTCGACATTCCCGAGGTCTGGAGCAAGGTTGCCAAAGCTCAGCTCGACGGTCTCCGTGTTGCTGACGCCCTTGAATCCTACATCAAGGCTGAAGACCCCAAGAATCACACTGAGGTGATAGAGATTGCTACCCAGGCTGGGAAGAATGAAGAGCTGGTCATTTACCTGCGCATGGCCCGCAAGACTCTCAGGGAGCCCATTATTGACACTGCTTTGGCGTTCTGCTACGCTCGTCTTGATCAAATTTCCGAACTCGAGGAATTCTTGCGCGCCACCAATGTTGCCAACATCGAGGAGTCTGGTGACAAGGCTTACGAGGAGGGCTTGTTCGAGGCGTCTAAGATATTCTACAGTAGTATTTCTAACTGGGCCAAGCTCGCTACAACTCTCGTTCACTTGGCCGACTACCAGGCTGCCGTCGACTGCGCTCGCAAAGCGAACAATATTAGGGTCTGGAAGCAGGTTCACGAGGCTTGTGTCCATAAGAAGGAATTCCGTCTCGCCCAGATTTGCGGTCTCAACTTGATTGTGGATGCCGAGCAATTGCAAGCATTGGTCAAGGAATACGAGTGGAATGGCTACTTCGATGAACTCATCAGTCTTCTCGAGCAAGGTCTTGGCCTTGAGCGCGCCCACATGGGAATGTTCACTGAGCTGGGTATTGCTCTGTCCAAATACCATCCTGAGCGCCTGATGGAGCACATCAAGATTTTCTGGTCAAGAATGAACATGCCCAAGATGATCCGCGCCTGCGAGGAGGCTAATCTGTGGCCTGAACTCGTCTTCTGCTACTACCACTATGATGAATTTGACAATGCTGCCCTGGCAGTTATCGAACGTCCGGAGAACTCTTGGGACCACCAGCAGTTCAAGGAGATTGTCGTTAAGGTTGCTAATCTGGAAATCTACTACCGTGCTATCAAGTTCTACGTTGAACAGCATCCATCATTGCTAACCGACCTCTTGGCTTCCTTGACGACCCGTATCGATGTCAATCGCGTTGTTAAGATGTTTAAGAAGAATGACAGTCTGCCCCTCATCAAGCCATTCCTGCTCAACGTTCAGACACAGAATAAGCGCATTGTCAATGAGGCCGTCAACGATTTGCTTATTGAAGAGGAAGACTACAAGACTCTGAAAGACTCCGCGCAGAACTACGACAACTACGATGCAAATGAGTTGGCCAGCCGTCTTGAGAAACACGATTTGATCTTTTTCCGCCAAATTGCCGCTAACATATACCGCAAGAACAAGCGCTGGGAGAAGTCGATTGCTTTGTCCAAGCAAGACAAGCTCTACAAAGACGCCATTGAGACCTCTGCCATGTCTGGGAAAACCGAGATTGTCAACGACCTGTTGCGTTATGTAAGTCCCACGTGATTCATGTGCCCATACCACCATGTACTCGCCTTATGTTATTATATTGGATGATCAGGAAATTTCTCGACTAACGTTGCACGTCACCTAGTTTGTCGACATTGGGCATCGTGAGTGCTACACTGGCATGCTATACGCATGTAACGACCTCATTCGACCGGATCTCGTGTTGGAGTTATCATGGCGCAATGGTCTCAACGACTTCACCATGCCATACTTGATCAACATGCTAGCGCAGCAAACCAAGGAAATTGCCTTGTTGAAATCTGACAATGAAGCTCGCAAGGCCAAAGATAAGGAGCAGGAGAAGACCGATGAGACAACTCCCATTCTGGGCGCTGGTCGCCTCATGATTACTGCTGGGCCGGGCGGCAACATGGGCAGCTCTGCACAGATGCCATACCAGCAGCATCCCAACGGCTTTGCACCGCAACCTACCGGCTTCGGATACTAGATGAAATTGTTAGCCTACGCTTGTTTCCTCGCACACATTCCCACAACAAGCTCAACAACAATGTTGTCTACACAGACAAAAGGCATGGAGCGAGAATCTACAGGAAGAACTAGCGAAGCATCATCTGTCTCTGGGAGACGATGACTCGAGGATCTCATCGAGTTCATGATTTGTGGTTACTACTCTCTCACCTTGCTCCATGACTAGATGCGAAGGAGAAAAGTGGCAGAGAAGCATGGTGGCGACCTCGGATGCCTCTGTAATGGCATTTGATATTCGGTGGTCAGGTTTTTTTTTTCTGCTTGTTAATTTATTCAACTTGGTTTTTTGTCAATTTTTGCTTTTGCTCTCCTTTTCAATAGAAGGAGGGAAAACACTGGGTCAGGCGGAAATCGTTGTATCTGGAAGATGGGCTCTAATGAGGAGAGCAAATTGAGTCTGCTGCAGCTAGGCTGGAGGCAGACATGAATATCATATCAGGCCAGACGAGGAGAAAACCAGGGACGCAATCGGAAGCTGCCCGCCCGCATTTGTATGATCATAATCAAATCTTTGCACTTTTACATATTTGTTCCACATGATTGTACGAGTGTGACTCTGTAATAATGAGTCGTACATATCTGCTTTACAACAGTGGAAATACTCTACGCGTAGCTCTTGCTCGCTCCTTGAGCTGGGTGCATGTCAAGTTGGCCTCCACTGGCGGCGAGCCTAATTTTCTTCGGTCAAGTCACCATTATCAATTGTCTCTGTTTATTCTTTGTCTTGTTTGCATAAGAATGACAGCTACAGCATCTGTGACACCCACTCGGCCCAGCCACCTGGCTACCGATCACCGCTTTTTTGTATCAATGGGCTTGGGATCCGTGACCTTGAGCCACTCCCCATTAAAGGCATTGATAAGCCAGTTATTCAGTCCTATGATGCGTACGAGAGAAGAGGTCAATAAACGTGAGATTTGTACAGAGTAAGTGCAAGCGCGTAATATGAGTTATATCTTCCCGTGTTTCTCAAAATCACGCGAAGCCGTGAAAGTTAGAGGGTGGGAGTATAGAGGTCAAGGGACGATAGAGGCAATTTCTCTGCTCTTTAGCGGGGATGAAGCGAAAAGAGAGTGCGACAGAGTGATGGTTCAGAAGGGGGAAAAATGGCAAGGCAGGAAAGAAACAAGCGAAATATATAGATAGGGAAATGAGAGGAGAAGGTGAAGATCTAACAGGATGGATGCGCATAATAGCCAACTAGGGCCAGGAAGAATGGGGATAAAGAAGAAGAAGAAGAAGAAAAAAGGGCCAACATACTATGATAGACCATGAGGCTCGCCCCATGAAAGCGAATACTATGATCACTATCCGGGAAAACATGGACATCATAGTTCTCAATACTCTGCAAGTCTAGAATATCAAGCAAGCGCAGCGAATTCTGGAAATGCACATTGTCGTCCGCAGAGCCATGCATGATGAGAAACCTCTTATTCATGCCCAGGGCCGTGGCGTTGCGAACAGCCGTGGCGTCGTAGCCAGCGGGATTGTCCTGCGGGAGACGCATATAGCGTTCTGTGTAGATGCTGTCGTAGAAGCGCCAGTCTGTGACTGGGGCGACGGCCATGCCGTACGAGTAGGTCTGGCCGGCGTCCTGCTCGAGTGTCTTCAGAGTCTGGAAGCCGCCGTAGGACCAGCCCCAGATGGCGAGGCGGGATGGGTCGACGTAGGGAAGGGAGGCGTAGTGGCGGGCGGCGGCGATGTGGTCCTGTGCTTCGAGAATGCCTATGTGAGAACGGACGGGAACGCGGTGCTCGCGGCCAAGGAAGCCTGTGCCGCGGGGGTCGATGGTGACGACGAGATAGCCGAGTGCGGAAGCGACGTAAGCTTGGAAGTCGACGGTGAATTTCTTGGTGACGGACTGGGACTTGGGGCCGGAGTACTGCTGGAAGAGGATGGGGTATTTCTTCTCGGGGTCGAAGTGGCGGGGGCGGCGCTCGAGGTAGTTGACCGAGACGTTATGGCCGAGCTGGAGGGTGCCGTATCGAAGGATGGGCAGTTCGTGCTTCTTTGCCCGGTCGGCGAGCACGGCGTTGTCTTCGATAGTGCGATTGTAGGAAGCGCGAGTTGTGGATGGGGTGGAAATGACTTGCTGGTAGGGTATTTTAGGGCCTTTGTAGGAGAGGAGGGCGAAGCCGGCGTTGGAGGAGAAGGAGACGCCGTAGTAGGCTTCGGAAGATGTGTCGGTCAAGGGGGTAAGTTGGGAGCCGTCGAGCTTCACTGAGTAGACGTGACGTTGGATGGAGGATTCTTTGGTCCCGACAAAGTAGACGAGGTTGTTGGCGAGATCGATGGCCGAGGGGGCGTCTTCGACTTCCCAGCGCCCCGAGGTGAGCATGATGGGCTTGGGATTGTCCAAGGGCGTGAAGTAGCCAATGTGTTCGTAACCCTCGTGAATGACAGTGTCGACATATCCGTCCTGTGGACGTCCCTTACTCGGATCCGCGGGCACGTACTTCATTGTCTGGGAGATGTCGAACCACCCGCCGTCGATGTCTGCGATGTTAACGCTGTGGACGGTCTTGGCCTGCCTCGCGGCCGGGTCTACGAGAAGAACTTTGAGAAAGTCGCCCACACGATTGGACTGCTTGACGAGAACCTTGTCTCCGGACCAGAGAACGTTGGAAATGATGCGGTTGTCATCCGGGAACCCGTCCGTGGGCGAAACGGAGAAGACTTCCCCCTTGGACACGTCGTAGTATTGCACGTTTACCACGGGATTGTGGGCTCCTGGCTTGGGGTACTTGATCTTCCGGATGTCCGGGTACGCCTCTTCGCCCGCGAGGGGTTTCTTGCCCGACGGGCGCTGGACGTAGTACTCAATGGCGTATTCCGGAACCGCAGTCTCGTTGGTCCAGAGGAAGGCGAGATACTTGCCATCGCTGGACCACCAGGTTGCTGAGCGGCCGGAAAAGACTTCCTCTTCGTATACCCAGTCGGGGATGCCGTAAAAGTACTCTGGGCCGCCGTCCTTGGTGATGGTGATCAGATCCCCCTTCGCGCCGCCGCCCTCACCGCCGCTGGAGCCGTTGAGCCGCCGGATGTACAAATTGTTGTTCATGGTAAAGGACACGGCATCGCTTTGGGGGCTCCAGTTGGCGAGCTGGACCGTGGCACCATCATTGTTGGGGACCAGAGGCTCTACGATGCCGGAGTCGACGTGGAAAATGAAGTAGGTTGCCGTGAAGGAGTAGCGCCAGTTCTTCTCGCGGTGGATGGCCAGCAGCACCTTTTTCAGATCCGGGCTGGGTTCCCACCAATCTGGTGTCATGCCCGTGCCATTGTGTGTGAACTCTTTGCTCTTCATGAGCGTCCGCGATTTGGCGAGCTTGGTTCCAGGATCGAGTTTGCCTTGGGCACCTGCACCGTCCTGGTTGGCGCGTACGTCCTCGACGACCAAGAAACCAGCATCGGTGCCTACTTCGAGCAACAACCCATCGTCGCCGTCGGGATCCGCGATCCAGCTTATCTCCTTTGATTTCGGATACCAGTAGTCACTGAGGACCTGGTCCAGGGAGATCGGCTTTCCGGAGCCGCGCGTCACGGCGTCGGGATCGTGTTCGAAGTCGCTGGCGTGCTTATGGGACCCGGACACGAAGAAGGCGACCAGGCCGCCGAGCCACACGACCACTAAGACGGCGCAGATAATCCACAAGATACGGCGCATGCCTCTGTCTACGGGCTTGGGCTTCAGCGGAACGCCCGGCTCGCCGAGAAACGGCCCCGCCTCCGAGTCCTGATAATCGAGCTCATTTTCCATGGACGACGGGAGGTGGTGGACGCGAGCGCTGGTCCGTCGGGCGGATGGGTCTTTTTCCATCTCCTCCTGCAGCCGATCAAAGACGAGGCTGGTGGTAGACACGGTCGAGAGCGAGTCGAGTGAGGGCCGCGACAGTCGTGCGTCCGGATCATCTGTGAATGCAGCCATTGGAGAGACAGCAAGGGCCCCGTGTAGGTGACGAAGGAAAGATCCGATCGTGCTGTGCGAGGGAGTGATATGTTAGTTGTTAGTGACGGCGCACCGCCATGTTTATACAGGAAAGCCGGAACAACAGATTTTGTCGTCTTCTCGATCGGCTTATGTATTGACGCTCGTCTTTGACCTATGGGCTGTCACGAAGAAGCCTTGATTCGCGACATCTACTCCGCAATGCAGTGTTGCATTCTGCCCAGATGTGGGCCCATGTACATATGATGTATCGTGTAGGTATCGTGTACCAGAGACTTGACACATCATCACATAATGAGATTATGGTGATTGGGATTGGACATGGCCAGTGTGTTAGCACAGAGCACACCTAATCATGGCTATTGATACATAGTCGCCAATCCCCCCCAGTTCTTTAGATATGTAGTCTTTGTTGATCTCAATTCAATTCAAACTACATCGATCCTGCAATCTGTGCCAGAGTTATGAGCCCGGGAGGATAAAAGATCCTGCAACTTCCACTGCGCGCAAACGCGCAAGCTCGAGCCCCAAATATGTACACCTCATTCATGATACATACAACTTTCAAGTCCTCTTCTTCTACTCCCTATATACTACGAAGGACGAAGTCCAGGAAACCTGAGGACGCTGCTATGTATGTATACCGTCAGAGCTATACAGAGTAGGCAAAAGTCCTTTAACGCCCTGTTGGCTAGGGGGTATATCGCACGTATAGGGGGTATGTATACTCCGTATGTACAAGCACAGACCAGTGAGTCAGTGACCACTGGCCAGTGCCAATTGGCCAGTCGGCTGCGCTACTCTTTTGTGCAAAATGCAGCCTGCAGGGGTCTCAATAAGCTTGTGGCGCGCTATGGCGCCGCTGCGACTGCCGTCATCACTGATCAGTGATCACCTACTCCGTACGGAGTACTCCGTACTGGGCCACTAAATACAAACAGTAAACACACACACACACACACAGAATAGCGTAGAGTACAGACTCTGAACATTCAGAGTACAAGTAGCATACCCCTGAGTCCTTAGTGAGATATTATCATGTTATTTATCATGATTGGCACAGCGCTGCAGGCACCTGCAGAGAAGAAGACGGTACAATGTACATACCTACTATGTACATCTATGCATGTACATATACACCGTGCATAGCCGGAGTTGCTCGGCGTTTGGCAGTGTACGGAGTACAGTAAGCAACAAACTCTGGCACATTCAACTGCTCTCAAACTGGGGTCCTCTCTTGGTTATCAATCTACGCCCGAGCAGCCGAGCCAAGTCCATGATCCCCATCTTTTTTCTCCCCCGACGTCGCCACCTTCCCCCTCGCATCTCCATTACGACATTGTCCTACAATCAAATCCTCTTCTTCTTTCTACATCGCCACGTCCTTTTCAGCACCCACGCTAAACAAAACACAGAAACTACAAGACCATTGCCTATTTCTCACACAGTCCATCGAAACATCACCACATCAACTGATTGAAGATGTTTTCATTGCGAGCACCACTTCGCGCTATACGGGCCATGCCTTCGCCCGTCGCCGCCGCATCCGTCGCGCCTCAACTCACCGGCCGGAGGTTCTATCACGATAAAGATAAGTCACTTTTTCCCAAGATAGTCCTCAAGAAATTGGTTATTGCTCAAAAAGCCGCAGTCGCTGGTCGTGCAAATGTATCAACTTGAAGTTTTTCTCTTTTTTTGGCGCATTCAGCTAACATCTTTTTGGGACTCTGCACTGCTCGACCATTATAGCAAACCTCGAAATCCCGGTTCCATGGATAAGAAAGATCCTGCCGTTGGTACAGGTCTTGTCGGCGCCCCCGCCTGCGGCGACGTCATGAAATTGCAAATTCGTGTCGATGAAGCAACTGGCACAATCACCGATGCCAAGTTCAAGACTTTTGGATGCGGCTCTGCTATTGCGAGCTCAAGTTATTTGACAGAATTGGTCAAAGGCATGAGACGTGAGTTTTTCACCCATCCCCCCGGTCGGTACCTTGGGCAATTTTTTGCCTCGGTTATGTCACGCATCGCGCCCATGTCTTCATAAACTTGACGAAGACGATGAAGTGTAGATTGCGATGAACAATTTAGACATACAAGTTAAAAACAGCACACTGACTCTAGACAGTGGAGGACGCCTCCAAGATTCGTAACGTCGATATTTCAAAGGAGCTGTGTCTGCCGCCCGTCAAATGTATGCACCGACCCGAAATTTCTTCAATCTTGTCTCCGCGGCGCACGGTCATTTAAACTAACATCATCTAGTGCATTGCTCCATGCTTGCTGAGGACGCCATCAAAGCCGCCATTGCTGATTACCATGTCAAGAATCCCAAGGCCAAGATTACCGATCTGGCCGGTACCGCCAAGAGCATTCGCGAGTCAATGCAGCCGGCCGCTTAATCGCGACGGAGGTCCGACGAAAAAACTGATTCAACAATGATACAACACGAACACAAGGTGTGTGGGAGTCCGGAGTAGGACCATGATGGAAAAAACTTCAGCTAGGGGAAAAGGGAGAACAACGGAACGAACTGCAGACATTAAGCATTCATAGATGCCAAGTCCAAGCGGTAGAAAACTCAGCGCGGTTCCAAAGAGGCGTACACAAAGCCTCCCAGTCAATGATGGCAATGGCAAAATTCCGAGGAGTAGTGGGAAGCAATGGGTGCTTGCAGCATGGGACATTGAGACTGCTGTTATTTCAGATATTGGTGCGGCGCACCTTGCACGCGCCTCTTTTTTCTTGCGTATCTGAAACGTTCTCTTGACGGAGGTGGATGGGCGCTTCGGCGATGGAGAACAAAAACCGCGATGCGAGAGCGCGAATAACAAGAGAGATTTGCGGTTCGGTTGGTTTGGGCCAGTCTGGGCTGATCTATTCTGGCTCTTTTGCTGATCATGGTTGATCTCATAGCGGCGCTACACACTGGAATGGAGGAGTTTGTTTTTGTATGGATATTGACGACCTGGGTGGACCATGAGAAAAGGTATATTGAAATTGTCAAAAACAATTCTTTCGCTTATTGTACCACCCGGCCTCGGAGGCGAGACGATGTGATCTATATTATACCGACCTCTCGACGCAAGGAGCATTAAACGTGATACGTACCCCGTACACGTTTTAAAGCAGAGCGAATTCACTCGCTTGCTCTTACTTGTTGTAGGACGGCTGAGGTTATACCTAGACATCTGTTTTCTACATTTCGCAAACGGAGTCATATCAAATGCTGCCGAGTAAAGAAAACAAACTGCCTCAATATCAGGCTGTATGCCGCCGAGTCATTAGGCCTAGCTCATTGGGCTTCTAACGGCGGCATGGTAAGTCGTGACTCCAAGCGACAGCTAGAAGGCCCTCCGGTTCCCGGTTCCACTGAACAATGAAATGGCGCATCTGAGGTCATGCTTAATGTCGTGGAAAATGTGGAAATTGGCCAAGCCAACGATATACGCCACATCATATGGAGAGCTCCCAGATTCCATGGAAGCAAGTTGCTGCCTGACGCGTGACATGATGAGGAGTCGCAAAATGAGATGGTCACACAACAAGAAAAGAAATACTCCGACGTCCGTATGAATGTACGGATTGTTATGCTTGATTCCTCTATCTACAGAACAGAGAGAAGAGCTGATACGTATACAGATGAGAAGACATATGCACCGGATGTAGCGGGCGATAAAGGAGTATGTACTTGCGTTAGGTGCCCAGTACGGCAGTACCTACCTAATTCAGTATGTAACTATGTACAGAGTATGTACGGAGTACAATGTCCCCATGACGGAACTTGAAGTGCCCGCCCCATTCATGAAAATCCAGAGCCGAGATTTCTCAATTTGTCTGGGGCTCAGGTTGGTCGATGCCAGATGGGGCCGCAACGACAACGCGGGGATCATCTGGAGCGCCACGCGTGGAGTTACCGGTAGAGCCGGCACCCCAGTTTTTAACGGCTTGTACTCCGTACTTTGCACAAAGTGGCGTTTAATGACTTTGTAATTTGTATGACTTTCTCGAAGGGCGTTCGGTGGCTTCTTTGCACCGAACATCACCACGTGGCTTCGTGGTGCATTCAAGGAACATGGAAATTGGAATATAGCAGGCACCTACCTACGTACATATGTACCTACCTACGGCATATGAATTACAATAATGCACATCCACCCCCACAACAGCGGCTTGGCAGTCATCATAGGTACTTTTGTAACACAAAAGGCAAAATAAGAAGCTCGTCTGTGGCACCAACCGCACTTTGTGACGTCATGTTCGCGCTGCTCAACACGACGACAGCTTCGCAAGCGTCATCATCAGGGTCTGCGACGGCGTAACTGTTGCAATTTGCCAGGTATGTGAAGGTACATACTAAGTAGCTCAACGCGTGAATCCGGCCTAAGATGCGGGGCTCTAACCGCGCATCCATCGAGTAAGCCATCAATCATCAATGATCAATCATGTGGTGAACTACGGAGTACCTACAGGGAGATTATATCCGGCCGGTGGAATAGGCTCGTACTTGTGACTAGAAAGACTCTCGCATTCCGATCGTAGATAGCTTGTTCTCTATTTAATCCAATCACAGGTCTGTGTCGAAAGTAGCACAGCGTCTATATCTTGAACGTAGCCCCAAACCAACTTTAACATGTATAGCCTCGACGTATCTTCCGACGTATCTTGAACGCAGCTCCAGCACAGCTACAGCTTGCTCTGCTCGCCATGGCCAACGTACGCAGGCTCACGGCTGCAGTCTTGACTGCCGCCCTTCCAGTCGCC
>SRPP01000054.1:0-82291 GCA_018360055.1 Claviceps monticola
TTACCAGGGCATCCTGTGCGCCTTGCGTGGCATTCACAGGAGTGCGAAGGTCGTCGGAGTTCCCAGCTCCCTGCGGCGGCGTTGCCATCGCAAGCGGGTGGAGGAGGTTTCCCTCGATTCGTGGATGTTAGTGTTGCAGTGCGCGTATCGTACAATCCTTAACAGCGCCAAAAGCTGGCGTGTGATGCAGGAGGGAGGTTGACGTAAAGCGAAGCTTTACATTTACGTCAAGTTCAGGGTAGGGTTTTGGGGGGGAGGAGGAGGAAAAATCCGAGAAACTATGCTTACGTAAGATGGACCCGGGATGTGAGAAAATCCGACACCGAGTTTGGGGGGAGAAGGACAAATCCGAGAAGATAACTATGCGATAACTATGTGATTGAAAGTAACAGATTTTGTGACGATGCGAGCGCAGCGAGGACAGCCCGCGGCAGCGCCCTCGGAGGGCCCCCGGAGGGTCGCCGAAGGCAAGGAGGGAAAAGTCTGAGCAGTGGAAGGGTAGGCGACAGGAGGTAGGTGCCCGCACCGAGAGACACCTTCAGTTTTGCCTACGTGGCGCCATGTATGTATTGCGACCGTCAGTGCGGTCACGTGAATCCTCGGCACCAGGACCCTTCAGCTTTACTACCTAAAGTCCCTTCGGACTTCCCATTTTACCATCGCCTCATACCTCGGTATCCTTGAAACACAATTGAAACTTCAATAATTCTGCAAGACCAACTCAAGAACTTTATTTATGCTGGCGTTGAAGCGAAGGTCGAAGATCTGACAAGATACAAACAGTTTGTATTGCATCCGATCACTCTCGGCGATGTTCTTCCCAAACCGCTCACTTGTGTTAGCGATGTGAACAAAGAGCCCAGATATCGAATCATGTTGAAGCTCGGGTGTGGGGCATTCGCTACAGTGTGGCTGGCTCGCGGTTTTGTCGACAAGCAATCGTCACATGTGTTACTGTCTGCGTTGTGGTAAGCTCGCCATATCAGAGCGTTGATAATGGCGAGACCTAATGACAGCAGCCCTGTGGCTCAGGCCCCAAAAGAAGACGCTGGCGACATTATAATGTATCGAGAAAGATTCGACAAAAAGAAGGGAACAAAGGATAGGAAATCTTGCATCGCAAGTGAAAACGGAGAGCAGATTGGCTAGTGGAGCTTTAGTGTGAGGGGATGAGGTGGCCATGAAAGCCATGATGATGGGACGACGACTGAACTGAAGAACTTGTGGGATTAGCATCCCCTATTTGCTATTTCTGTTATTGAACGCGATATCACAAAACCCATCATACCGATAATTGAGGGTTCTGTTTCCGAGAGAAAGTGCGTCGCTGGAGATATTCCCTTCACAAATCTGGACCATCTAACCGATGGCATACTTGTGCCGGGCAACCCTGATCTGTACTACGGTGCGCGTCCTGAGCAGCTCGATCATAGAGTTCGCAGATACCTAAACGGTCAGATTACCTCCTTGACACAGTGCGGCCTGCTGGTAGTAGCTAACATTTTCCTCGAAGCCAAAGGGCCAGATGGAACATGATCAGTTGCTTGCCGACAATCATGTTTTATAGTCTGTAGTGGCATAATATTACGGAGCCACGATACAACAATACGGCGTACACTATTTCCTTAACATGTCATGTTGGTCAATTGTCTCTTCTTTCCATCATCGCCGCACGTCAGTTCAGCTTTACTAATAGGAACCAGCAGCCATGGCCCATGACCGATTTACCGCATGCTAACATCCATTGCCGTTTCCATTCCAACACAAGAACTCTGTTGTCTTTCGGAAATCCTTTTTACTATTGCCACTGATTATCCGCAGTTAACGATATACTACATTCAGCGCGTTCCGAAACAGGCTATCCTTAGCGCGGAGATCGAAGTGCTTCGAGAATTCGTAGCAACGAGCGTGCTGTATAGTGAGGCCAGCCCCCGGCAGCGTCCGGAGGGAAGTAATGGCCTGCTCTGGCATGATGAGAGAGTTTCTGACACGGAGTTGCAAGAGAAGACGAACGCCAATAAAATGTGCACATGAAGGCTGCAATCGACGGCGGAGGCGCAGCAGTTACCGACGCGTAGTGAAAGTTGACGACTAACACGGACCTTGCAAGAGAACTGGATGGCGCTGCAGTCAATCCCAGTGTTCCCAGCCAGCATAATCCATCAATGGTCGTGAGAAGATCTGCTTGTTCCCCTTTTGGAGGTTCTATTCGCTGTCTGAACTCCAATAACTTTGAATTGTTTGGATCGAAGACTCTGCCTTCTTTCTAGCCGCCCTCATTTCTTCCAAGCTCCTAAGTTGAGTGTATCAAGATTCATGAATCATGGCTCTGTAGAATTGCGAAATGTACACAATCGCCAGCTATACTCTCAAGCGGCGAGTGCGCTGCTTTTCTGAAATACATCACATGCGCCTCAGATTCCCGTTGCCTCACGATAAAAAGAGAGACTTCGGTTCGCGCCCCCGGTGCAAAACATCTCGCACTTGCCAGTCTTGGGCAACCACCTCACTGCCCATAATGCCTTGTCTGTCTCGGTATGCGTGGCCACACACGTGAGGCTCTCAACAGACCATACCTTGACTTTGCCGTCCATTGATCCGCTGAGCAGATACTCGCCCGTGTCACTCCAGTCCGTGGTCGTGATCCAAGACGAGTGGCCCGTCAAGTTCCCCACGTGCTCGCCGTGCTTCATGTCGTATAGAGCAATGATGCCTGCGTCACCCGCAGCAGCTAGCCTGGTACTAGCAGGCGAAAAGGCCACAGATCGAACGGGCTTCGCCAATCCTGCAGTTGGATGTCGCAAAATTAGTTCCGGGATTTCGTTTAATTATCGAGCCCTCTCAAAATCATACCTGATAGTGAATACAAGATCCGTCCCGTGTCGTTGTTGAAAATGTAGACAGATCCATTTTGATGTCCGCTTGCAGTATACTTTCCGTCTCTGCTGAGGTCAACGCTCATACCAAAGCTGCCTGATCCCGCGCTGGCAGTCTCATACTCCTGAATCTTGGTCCTGGTCTCGCCTGCAATGTTCCAGACATTGACTCGCCCATCGTTGGTTGTGCTGGCGAGATAGGAACCATTTTCACTCAGAGCTAGAGCCCATACCTCGCCAGGCTTGACTGAAGGTCCAGTGATTTCGCCGCTACTTGACCACTCTCCAGTGAGTTCATTCAGGGCCCAGAGTTTTACTTCGCCCCCGAAGCCGGCACTTGCGGCGACTTTTCCATCTCGGGATGTGCAAATGTGGTGGCAGCCAAGCTTGTGAGCGTCAGAGATGGACTGTTTCAATGGATATGAAGGGACTGCGGTATCGTGAACATGGAGTGTAGACGACCCTCCTGCCGACAGCACAGCCTTGGGAGTCACTGCTAATGAGAATATATCCGTTATGTGAGCTGTAGACACTGCGTCAGTCAAGGCTCTAAGCAGCAACGGGACGCACAAAACAAGAGTCTTGGCCTGGTAATGGCGTGTGCAAGGTAGTGGCATGTACCATCATTCACAGTGTGAGCGGTCAAATATTGCTTTGACTAAACCATCCAGTCAGTGACAAATGCATCGGTTTGTACGACAAGCTCCTCACCATTTTAACGCAATCACGGGGCGAAACAACGGTCGCGGTTTTCAGATGAGTTTTGGTGTAGAAGCACAAGTCGGACGTCTATCAGTGGGGCGGGTTTCCAACATTGTCATGATGGGGCTCAGTTGCGCTATAGCGCTGGGAGTCTGGGACGTCATGAAATGCGATGTGTCACCCAGCGAGTGCTCCCTTCAAGAAGCGCGACGCTTCCGTTCACCAGGTCGGCGCCCTAAGTATGTTTTACTTTCATTCTCTCATGTTGGTACCTCTTCTTTGTTGACAGTGGCCATTTCGAGTAGATGTAGCCATCAATGCGTTGTTCACAAAGTGAGCTTTTATTATTTTACAGCATTACTCCAAGTTATACAAGGCTATCCGAGCCAAACGCCAACAGCATGCAAGACGATTTGTACATGGCACACAATTTCATCCTGATATTTGGATATAGCCCTCCGTCACTCTCCCACTGTTATTACGAGGGCTTGTTCGCGGAGTCATTTTCGCGCCATATTTGTCGCATATCTACATTTGGTCAATGACAAGCATTCCAATGCCTTGATTGAATGTATGAACTGACCTCCGAGACACTTCTGGCAAAGTCTATGTGATCTTTTCGTCGCGCCACAACCTGAGCATTCGCACAGGCCGTGCACGTCCTCAAGCGCCTTTCCAGCCATTTGCCTGTGTCTCTTCTTGGAATGTGACGTCTTTTTCTTCGGTACGGCTCGCAAAACCGACTCCCATATGTCACCCAGCAGCGCAGGAAGGTTCAAGCTGACTCCAGGTACGGCCAACGAGAGCGCAGGGAGCAGTCGCGGGCTGAAGATTCGAGTGTGAAAGGTTACCCAACGTGTTGAATATGAAAATGCCGGCAACGAAATGCGAGGGAGAAGAGAGGCGGTGACAGCAGCCATTCTTAGGAGATCTGGCGGGCCGCCTGAGCAAGGACGTTGAGAAGTGTCTTGTCTTGATGGTTTATGAATCTGTGGACGGCGCACTGTCGGTGTCCGATGCTGTAAAATGGTACGAAGAAGTGACTGTCGAAAGTCCCAGGCGCAGTGCTCTGTCGGTGAAGTATCGGATCTTTCAATGGCTCGTCGTTATGTTGGTGTCGGCAGCATTGAGGACGTCGCTGGTGAAGGTTCAAAGATGGGTTGCAGCTTCGGCTGTCACGTCGCAACTGATCAAATTCGTACACTTCGCGTGTCACCTCCATCAAAAGTCTGCGGCAAGCTCCATATCCATCTGCGACCGGATTGGCTATGGCGTTGGTAGTGGGCCAATCAACGGTGACCAACGCACAGACGGAGAGCGGACCAATGGCAAGCTTGAGCAGCAAAGCGCCGATGGTACCGTTCCCCTTTATTCGGCCCCTGCGCTTCCTCTGAGCCAACTAAAATTGTGGGCTGCAGAAGCAGGAGCAATCTGGCTAAGCTGGCCGGCCAAAGGTCCCCAAAAAGGGCCCCAAAAAAGGCACCCCTTCTTCTGGACTTGCCCACGCGGGTGGTCCAAAAATCTAGCCTAACTCCCATCTAACCGCTTCCCACTTGCACTTCCTCGATCGTGATCATAACCGTCGCTTGTTTCGCGTCATTCGCCTTTTGACAGATTCCTCCCTAGTCTTTTTGAAACAGGGACGAGATTCGCACGTCTCGAAATACTTCTCTGACTATCACCAATCGCTCATAAGCCATATTTGGTCTTTACTCTTTTCTGACCAGACCTACACAATGGCCGCTGCCGCGAATACCATCATCCCCAAGAACCATGTCGGTTTCGACAGCATCACGTCTCAGATTGAGAAGAAGCTGTTGAAGCGTGGTTTTCAATTCAACGTGATCTGCGTTGGTATGTACCTTGCAGAGACAAAACGTTCCTCTCTTCTCTATGACAGAGGGGGTCTTGACTCGGCGCTAACATTTTGTCACTCGTATAGGCCAGACGGGTCTGGGCAAGTCCACCCTCATCAACACCATCTTCGCCTCGCACCTGATGGACTCCAAGGGTCGCATGGAGCCTGATGAAACCATTCGCTCCACCACTGAAATTCAGAGCGTCTCCCACATCATCGAGGAGAATGGCGTCCGTCTGAGACTGAACATTGTCGACACCCCGGGATACGGCGATCTCGTCAACAACGACCGCTGCTGGGATCCTATCGTGAAGTACATCAAAGATCAGCACTCTGCCTACCTACGAAAGGAGCTCACTGCCCAGCGAGAGCGCTACATCCAGGACACCCGCATTCACTGCTGTCTTTTCTTCATCCAGCCATCCGGTCACTCACTGAAGCCTATCGACATCGTTGTCCTCAAGAAGCTGTCTGATGTTGTCAATGTTGTTCCTGTCATTGCCAAGGCCGACACCCTGACTGTGGAGGAGCGACAAATTTTCAAAGAGCGCATCAAGGAGGAGTTTGCATTCCACAACCTCAAGATGTACCCCTACGACAATGAGGAATTCGACGAGGAGGAGCGCTCTCTGAACGGCCAGATCAAGGTGCGTTAGGATACTCTGCAAAGATGCACTTTCTCCAGTACCATTTGGCTAACTTGTCCACTATTACAGGGCCTCGTCCCCTTCGCCGTCGTCGGTTCCGAGAAGTCCATCATGGTTGATGGCAAGCAGGTTCGTGGACGTCAGAACCGATGGGGAGTCATCAACGTCGAAGATGAAAACCACTGTGAATTCGTCTATCTGCGTAACTTCTTGCTCCGAACTCACCTTCAGGATTTGATTGAAACTACCTCTCAGATCCACTACGAGACTTTCCGTGCTAAGCAGTTGCTGGCACTCAAGGAGAGCAGTGCACACGTTGGGGGTGCCAGCAGCAGGCCCATCAGCCCTGCTGCTGACCGGGAGCTTAGCCGCAATTCGCAAAGGATGGCCTTGAACGGCTACTAGGTCCATCTTTCCGCTTGATATCCATCTTGCGGTGAAGCATAGGCGTCTTTGGCAGTAGGGGGCACGCGGCCGACTATCATGTTACGACATTTTTCCTTCCAGCAAAGGATCTCTCGTGGTGTTATGTGGAACGCGACAAAAAGCTAAGGAGGGTGTATCGTGGAAAACTAGCCATTGCCATCACTCGGTGGTGAACTCGCGAACGAAGGTTGACAAGCGATTGGTCTCTTGATCAGCCTGTGAAGGGAGTGAGGCCGCTTCTGGCGTCAGCAGCAAATCGATTTAGCAGAGGGCATGAGTCTTGAAGCAGGAGCCAGCGTCGTACACTCTAGAATCGACAATACGATTGCCGTCGGGCCCGGTCGAGCTGGCGGTCTCTAATATGCCATCCTTGGGCACATGCTCGATCATGCCCGCCCGCGTCTCATTTTATATGTGTTTAAGTTTTGTCTTTACCAGCACTCGTCTTGAGCTTCTCATTGTTTGTTCTTCAGTCGTCAAGTCAGACGTCACTTACTTGCACTCTATATATAGCTAGAGTTGATTTAGTCATGCGAGCCAAATGAACAGTTAATGGACAAGATTATGTAGCGTTTATTTATCATCCGCTGCTACATTCAAAAGACACACACCACGATGATTCCAGACTCGAAGCATGGCTATATGTGGGTGTGTTGATTGTGAGTCGTGAGAGTGGCTCAAAAGAAAGGGAAAATGAAGAAGAAACAAAGGCTTCCGATTTCCTTCTGTAAAATGTAATCTCTATGTACCTACCGTTGTCGTCTATTATGAAAGCGCTGTCTACCCAAGTCAGTTTATCGTCATTCTTTCGCCTTCCGAGCTGCCCTTCGTCATGAGTCGGCCGCATTGTAAATGTACTCTTCTAACTCCTTGTACGCCGTATCCAAATCATCGTTGACGATGATCTTGTCGTGCACGCCGGGGGTCTCGGAAAACTCGAGTTCCTTGTGCGCTTGCGCGAGGCGCTTCTGCACACTCGTCTCATCTTCAGTACCACGACCACGAAGACGAGCCTCCAGAGCACTAAGCGAGGGGGGCGCAATGAAGATATAGCGAGCTGCGATGCTGGACTGCTTGATCTGCTTGACTCCCTGTATCCAACCCGTGTCAGTTCCCATCAGGTCCTTTTCGCACGTACGTAAACACTCAATCCAGAGAGAGAGGCTGAGGGGGAAAGGGCAGAAGAACAAGGCGAAACCAAGAGACGCTTTCACCACACTGGAGGAAGTAATTACCTCCATCTCAATATCCAACACCACAATCTTTCCCTTTCGGCCCTGCTCCTCAATCGTCATCTTACTAGTCCCGTAGCGATTCCCTCCAAACTTGGCATGCTCGACGAAACCATTCTGGCTAATGAGGTCCTCGAAGGCCTCCATGGAGACGAAGTGGTAGTCTATGCCATCTTGTTCCCCGGGCCGAGGTCCCCGCGTGGTATGCGATACGGAGAGGCAGAACGTGTCGGGGTGGTTATCGAAGAGGCGTTTATAGAGGGTTCCTTTGCCGACGCCTGAAGGGCCGGAAATGATGAGGGGGCGGTGGTCGGGGGGAGCTACATGTTTTCTTGTTAGGTTTGGTGGGGGATGGGGGATGGGGGATGTGGGAAGAAGACATACGGGTGGCCATTTTGGGGAATGAGTTGAGGGGAGTTCGTTTGGTGAGAAATGAGGAGATGGCGAGGCGGGGTGACATTCGAGCGGTTTTGGGTTGTGTAGATGGATGGCTTTTCATGCAGGATCTCGTGTCCCCGCGGTGGGCGCGTAGACTATCTGTTAGGCGGTCTGGCTTGGCGCGGGGGGGGGCGGAGGGTTTGGGATCAAACAGTTTCGGGGGTTTGTGGACGACGAAGCTATGTTTGTGTGAACATTTCAAACATACATAGCTACAGTTTGGGGCATAACGTATGGTATGAAGGTTTACAATTTGTAATGTGGCACAATTTTGGGTTGTCAGTTGGATCTTCCTACATATAATCATTCCTGTTGCTGGCCACTCATGCGGTTGTTTAAAATCTACGTGACGCGAGAAGACAAGCTACAACTATGTAGGTGGCCGAACGGCGGCGGCATGTTCGAGCAGTTCGTTTTGGCGTCACACTAGAACGAGCGTTGGACAGAAAAGCTTGCTCACTCAAGTGAAACACAACAATCATTGTATTGTTTCGCACCTTCTTACCAATTGTATCTATGCACATGGCGTAATGTGCCATGTTGTACGTCGGCACTCTAGGTAGTACACACATACCTATATCAAATGCAGGCTCCGGCTTTACTCGTAGACGGTAGCGCACAAACAGCAAAAAGAGTGACATTGCCCAAATGAAGGCGACATTGATTTCAAGAAGAAGGAGTACATACGGAGTACATAGCAAGTTTAAGTCATGTTAAGTCATGTTGTAGGTATGGGCACTGCTTACAACAGGGGTTCTTAGTACATGACAGACTCCGCCAAAGTGAAATGAAGTGCATCTCGGCAGCTACACAATCTGGCGAGGGCAAGAATAAAACATCACGAAGTCGGAGTGGGTCTCGTTCTTGGATGGATTCGTAGCGTTATTACGTCAAACTCGTGGCGGGCGCGGGGTGGGGGATGAACTCCATGTGCCATTGATAGCCAATTGATACGGGGTCTGGTGGCAGATGCGGGCAGATGCAGGAACACTGCAACGCAGGGCGGACCGTAGGGTGGGTTAACCGTTAAACTAACTTACTGTACGGAGTATCAGGCGTATCAGGCACAGACAAAGGCACAGAAAAGGCACCTCATTGGCGGCCCAAATACGGAGTAGTTATGGACTCGTGCAGGATCGTCTTGTCCAAGTCCAGCGATCAAGCTCCTTCGTCTGGGCACAGACAACGCGTGACCCCTGGTGCTCTCGGGCGACCCTGGACGACTCGAGATGGACCGATGTCAAAGTCTGGTCGGCCTCGACTTTATTCTCCAGGACCTTCGCGCCGTCTTTGCTTTCATATTTTGACTTCTTTGTCAACGCCTTTGCTGCTGCTCCTGCCGTCTGTTCGGCGTCCATTCCTTCTCGCCATCACCCGTCCCTCCTTCTCAACTTTGCTTCTCATTCTTGGCGTATTTCTCGCTGCTATATCGAGAACATTTTGCTTGCACTCTCCTTTGGCAGTCGTTGCGCAGTCGTGCTCATTTTTAGCCGAAGCCTGTGTTGTCAGAAGCTTCTGTCAGAACCATGCGTGTATGTGTTTGATGCTACGCCAACCACTGCTATCACGGTGCGTTGGCAAAATAATGATGCGAATCCAGCGCTAACGAGGAACCAAACACAGCTTCAAAGTGCGCTTGTGACGCTGGCCGCGTCGCTGGTGGCCGCCGTTCCGTCCTTGGAGATCGAGGGCAACGAGATCTTCAACCCCAAGACGGGCGAAAAGTTCCAGGTGGTCGGCATCGCATACCAGCCTGGCGGCAGTGCCGGATTCTCCGATACCCAGCCTGATCCCTTGAGCCAGCCCGAGGCATGCAAGCGAGATGCCGCCCTCATGCAGGTCATGGGCGTCAACGCCATCCGGGTCTACAACCTGAACCCCAATCTCAACCATGACGAGTGTGCCAGTATTTTCAATGCGGTGAGTCTCACTACGTTGCGTCTTTTGCGCAAAGCGTTGCCCGTTTTGCGTTACGAGGCAGCTCGAGAGGCGTCTGTTAACATGCGATTGCCTAGGCTGGCATGTACATGATGCTGGACGTCAATTCCCCCCTTGTGGGCGAAGCCCTCGACTCGGGCAAGCCGTGGGAGTCGTACTACATGGAATACCTCAACCACACCTTTGCTGTTGTTGAAGCGTTCGGCAACTACCCCAACACCCTCCTCTTTTTCTCTGGAAATGAAGTCATCAATGACATCCCTTCTGCCAAATTCGTTCCCCAATATCTCCGCGCTGTCACTCGCGACCTCAAGAACTACATCAAGAACAACTTGAAGCGCCAGATCCCCGTGGGCTACTCCGCCGCTGATGTTCGCCCTGTGCTCTGGGATACCTGGAACTTCATGCAGTGCAGTGACGGCACCAAGGACGACATGACTCGCTCTGATGTCTTTGCTCTCAACTCATACAGTTGGTGCGGCATCGATGCCACGTTTGAGAGCTCCACCTTCAAGGACCTCGCCGATGGCCTGACCAAGTCCTCTCTCCCCGTCTTCTTTAGCGAATATGGTTGTATTCAGCCGGCCCCGCGTTACTGGAACGAGACCCGCACCATCTACAGCGACAAGATGACGAACGTATTGTCCGGCGGCGTCGTTTACGAGTGGACTCAGGAGGACAACGGTTACGGTCTCGTGTCCGTCAACGGCAGCACCTTGAACGTTCTTGGCGACTACAACCGCCTCAAGGAGGCCTGGGCCACCATTGACTGGAAGACTGTCCAGTCGCAAAAGGCGGAGAAGAAGACGGTCGCTCCTCCCCCGTGCAAGTCCTCCCTCCTTACGCAAAAGGGCTTTGACACCAACTTTACCGCTCCTGCCCCCCCTCCCGGCGCCCAGAAGCTCATTGACAACGGCATCAGTAACAAGCCCGTGGGCAAGATTGTCAAGATTGCCAACCTGGACGTCAAGCTGGCGGTGAAAGACTCGGAGGGCAACGAGATCACCAACCTCAAGGTTGTGCCCATTCCCGATGACGAGTTCAACATGGTGGGCAAGAACACGGCCGAGACAGGTAGCGCCACTGCCAACAGCACGGACAGCAGCACCGGCACCGGCACCGGCACCGGCACCGGCAGTGGCAAAGGTAAAGATAAAGGTGGAAACGGCAAGGGCGACGACAGCGGCGCCATGCTCAACACCCCCATGATGCTGGCTGCGGTCATGCCACTCGTTGCCATGCTCTTTTTGTAATTGCCTAACTCATTATGGCCTTGACGGTGTGCCTTTAATGATGCCCTGGTTGCCATGGTCTATGTACATGCGTAACGGAAACGGCTAAACGTGATGCTTGTATGTAGATGGTGGATGGAGCGTTGGAATAACCAGAAGTTTTTTATTGGTGTATATATTATAGCTTAATGTACATGATCAAACTCATACTCACGAGTCACAAACTCGGAAACTCTGACATGAGCCTTGTTGGAATCGCTAGTCTACATGTACTATCGGGTACGGTCGGCTATACCCAACGACGTGTTTACATGTGGGGCACAATCACCCCACAGTCTGCAGACTCTGCATGCCCTCAACGCCATGCGAGTTGGGATCCCCTTTTCCTCTTCTTCTGTTCTTAGATAGACACCACACCAGAAACCTTTATTCGAATATAGAACGAATCGAAGGTAGTTGTCCCAACCCCTTAATGATGCGCATCCCATATTGATGTGTATACACCTACCCTGTTAATCCAACAAGCCTCGTGTCATTGACTCATTATAGTCGTACCCTTCCTACTGGCTCCTATTTTAGGTACCCGTGTGATTCAATGGCGTACATGAATGATATGTCATGTTATTCGAGCTACTCACCGGCCCTCATTTCAGACCCTTGTTCTTCCTTGCCTCCGAAAAGCTATTGTACTCCAAGTCCTATCCTCACAAAGGTCACACACCCTTTTCTACATGACGACCTTCAATCTAGCGTTTTTTTTTTACCGTTTGTCCCACCCCTTTCCGACAAGGAATCATGCCTCTATGTATCTATCCCCTCTCTCCATATCTCTCACTTGAATATCTATTTATTCTGGCTTAGGTAGCACGCGAGGTTCTTTCCCTCACCCCCTTCATTGTATCTGTATGAGAAAACAATCTACAGTGAGCCTGTATGGGATCATGTATGTAATTCCACTTTCACTGTTCTGGTGCGGCGGCCTGTATAGGGGAGACGAGACATCTTTCCATGTACTGACTAATGCGCGCGGGTGCGAGGGGATGAAAATTTGGGAGGGGATGCATTATGGGCTGGTCAGTGCCAGTGTGTGTATAAAGGGAGAGGGGGTATGAGAACATCACGCAGGATACGGACTGTATCATACTGGCCACTGGCCACCGGCCACTGGCCAAGACATCATGACCGTGAGCTCCTCACGAAGCAGTCATGTGTCTGCCAGCGAGCAAGTCTGGAGTATTCCCCGCACAGGAGGCTCTCGGATCTCCATGCATTCACCTTCACTTGCACATACACTACACAGTACCATTGTATACATTTCTTTGTATTCATCGCCCCTTACTCCGCCTGATCTGGTGGGTAGCCACATCCGCCCGCCCGTGCCGTCTATCCTGGCAGTAGCGTGGGCGTCTCTGTCGACCCAAATTGACAGAAATATGTGTCTTTTTGCATGGTGTAGCTGGCAAGTTGCGGGATACATCAAGGTTGGGGGGGTACTAATTAGCGTTGCCATCTATAAAGTCATTTCATCCTCGTTCCCATTTCTCCGTGCCCACTGTACGTGCTCTCTCTTGTTGCATGAGCGTCACTTGACGTCACTTGACGTCACTATGAGCGACGGTTGTTTTCTTTTCTTTTTGTCTTCCTTTTGAAAGTTGTTGGTGTTGTCATCTCCTCTCATTATACCATTTAGGCCTTGAACTCCTCCACGTTGCTTGATTCCCACTTGCCGGGTACGAGCGCCAGAGGCACAATACCAGAGACGTGCATCTCGGGGCCGAAAATCTTGGCATTGAGTCCCAGCTCCTGAGTAGCCGCCTTCATGTTCTTCAGACCCTCCTGGTAGTTGGGGCCGGCACGACGGACCCAGATCTGGACGTTGTGCTCGACCAGCTGGGTGGCGTAGTCGCGCAGGGCGCGAATGACACCCTTGAAGGTGCTCGCGACATTGGTGAAGTTGGCGATACCGCCACCAATGAACAGGACCTTGCCCTTGTCGGACATGGGAGCGCGGAGCATCAGGTCCAGGACAGTACGGGCGTAATGGTAGGTCTGAGACTCGGTGGGAGCGCCAGAGTATTCACCATAGTTGGCGAGGTCGTCAGCGAAACCAGCAGAGGCGATGGCGTCGGCGTAGACAACAGAAGCACCACCACCAGCAACCAGGGTCCAGATGCGACCAGTGGGGTTCAGGACAGTCAGCTTGAGCGAGGCACCAGTCTTGGCGTCCATCTCGGCAATGTAGGCCTCCTCCTTGGTCAACTCACGGCCGAAGGGGGCGGGGAACTCCATGGGAGGACCGGCATCGATGCTGATCTTCTCGCCGTTGGCGGCAGCAACGTTGGTCAGACCCAAGGCAGCAGGAGATCGAGCAATGGCCCACTTGGAACCACACTCAAAGTCGGCAGTCTGGTCCAGCTTGGCAGCCAGATCCAGGAAATGGACCTCGGCTGAAGTCTTGTCCTCGTTGGGGATCACGACCAGGGGGTTGATCTCGAGGTACGTGAACTGGCAGTCGACATAGACGGCATACAGGCGGGTGATGAAGTCAACAAGGACATTGTGGAGACCTCCAGGAATCTTCTTGAGAAGAGTGGCAGCGATCTGCTCGTTGGAGGGGAAGTCAGAAAGGTCGACGGGGATCAAAAGCTTCTCGGCCTTGGCATCGACATCGCCAACGTCAACACCACCCTCATCGGTGAAGAGAATCCAGTCGCCCTGTGGAGACAGAACATGTTAGCATAGAACGAGAGACGGGAGAAACGAGGGACCCAAGGGAAATGGCAAGTCAGAACCCCGCCTCCACTCTTTCATGACCTGGAGATGGAGCACAAGTCCCGGACAGGCGAGAGGTCAAATAACCAACGAAATCAGAGGGGGTGGCTTACATCTCGGACAGAGTTGATGTTGATATAGTACTCGGTGTCCTGAGGATGAGGCACAAAAGGCTCGACAAGGAACTGTCTCAGAACGCCAGCAGTGTGCTCAACCTTCTGCTCCTTTCCAGCCCGCTCCGCAATCCAGGCCTTGGCTTCAGCCCAAGTCTTGTTCAAGGCCAAAAGACCACTCTTGCCTCGACGCTTGATCAGCTGATCGGGCTTTGCGACGAACTTGGCGTCGGACTGCAAAAGCCAAGGGTAGGTGACCTCAGCCTGGTTCAAGACATCCTCAACTTTGGCATCCTCGGGGAATTGCAGAGAAGCCAAGCGCGGGGGAGCGTTGTGTGTGGTGGGCTTGGGGAGAGGACTCGGCTTGATGACGGGAGCACGGGTCAGGTGGTAGTTGAGGATGGCCTTGCCGTCGGCCTCGGAAATCGACTTGGCGGACATGGTGACGTGCGGCGAAGACGACCTGGCGGAAGAATTGCGGGCTCAGCAAGTAACTGGACTCGAGAGCGTTGATTGCAGAATCTGAAGGTGCGCGATGCATTAGCAAACAGTCGTCTTGCTTGGTGTGGTCCAATGCGAATCACAACGGTTGTCTCCGCGTGTGCAAGCAAGAGGCTTGCTGTGGGGGGCTTTGGAAGAGCAGCGTTCGTCAAGCAGAGTACACATACCAATGACCAGCAAGCTCAACAAGGATGTGAGGCTCTAAAGAGGCAGCTGGCGATTGCAATTGCAAGTTTGACGGTTTGACAAGATGAGAAGATAGAGGAGGGTTCGAGTTGGTGTTGGTGTGGGCACGAAGGTATGACGGGAGAAGGGGCGGGATGTGGAAAAACAGCTTGACGGCCTTCACAAAAAGTTGGGAGGCAGCGACGGAAAGCTGCAGTCTAGCGACTTTGGTTGGAAGAGCGTTGCGCCGATGGAGGTTGAGGGGGAGGAGGGGGGGGGAGGAGGGGGAGGCGGGGGGGAAATGGCGCTGTTTGGCTCCCCCAGATGTCCAGTACCTAGGCGTCCCCTGCTGATGAAGATGCCCTGAACGATTGTGGCTCGGTACAACCATACCGGTATGGGGCCACTGTGCCGCTGCGATACACTACCTAGGTTGTAACCCGTTTTGGGGGCTGCTCAGGCGCTGTGTCGGGCAACAAGCGCCCTGCAGCGACTACGGAGTACCTACACAGGTACTGTAGGAGACGGTTGGCCCATCAAGTGCCATCGTTGCACGGATCAGTTTTCAGGAGAAAAAAAAAACTTTGGGGCGGCGCAGCCTTGAGACTATCCGCAAAGTACCGGTACTTGCAGTACAGGGCCGCCCCAGCGGTTGAGAGATGTCAAGTGGGTCTGCACTTCGGACGCCACAACGCCAACGCTTGCGGTTGGCCTGCGACGATTATGCCGGTTTCGTCGCGACATTCTGCTCCTCAGCGCCATGCACTAAGCACTTGAGTTTGGATAAAGAGGAAAATGGGAGAAGAAGTTGATTGTGCATCGTAGGTCAACCAGCGTCTGCTCGCTCCTCATCCAGCGGGAAAAGGGGGGGGGGGATATTTATGATACATACTCCGTATGCCGCGGAAGGTTTCTTCTCGTAAATCGTGCCAACCAATGGGATGTCTGTCCGCCTACAGGGGCAGTTTAGGGGTCGGCGGAGAGGGTCGTCGCAGGCGGCAGAGGTGAGAAGCAGCTTTGATGCTACGGTGTATAGTTAGGTAGTAATCAACATGACGAGATTACCTATATGTACCTACCTACTCTGTACATACATACCAACCCGTTTGCCATGGCCCATAAGCGCATGATAGCCATCTTGAGTCCTTGACTGAAGTAGCGGAGCTGAGGTCAGCCGGCTGGTCGTGAGAAAGACGATTACGCGCGAGAGCGAGGGTGAGCACGGCGGACTGGAACTTTGATTATCTCGATGGCGTTCGCCGTTGGGTAATTCGACCGCTGGATCCTCACGGCAGAAGCGCATGGAAGCATTTCCACATTCTATCGATGGACTGCCCATGGATTCACACACTACATGGGATTGGGATAAGCTCTGGTAGGTTACCCTTACCCAGCAATCCAGGACAGCGAGTGCGGACCGGGATCAGCATCCACCTTTCTGCAACACTCCAGTCAATTCAACATTCGACGAGATTGGCACGAGCGGCCAGGCGAAAACCAGAAAACAGCCCCAACTTAATTTGAAAGTCAATCCTGTCGCTGGGGAACCCAGTACATAGGTACCTATGTACTGCTGCAACGACTTCTTCAAAGTTCATACACAGCCGACAGCACAGCACAGCTCACGAATCCGTCGCAGCCAGGGCAGGGAACACGGGCAACTTGGCGTGGAGGAGAGCATCTTGACTGGCTCTTTGCCCTCTGCGCTGCGGCTGTAGAGGAACGCCCTGTACTCCGTAGATGTGGCGCTCTTTGTTAATTTGTGGTGTCCAACTTACACCTCTCAACTTGGCATGTACCTGTACACGGTGATTACACTTCTCTGGCCCCCGCAATGCCCCACCAACGCGGCCTGCCTTTATGCCATCGGGTGGCAGTCTGTGTGGTGACCACTGACGGGTGACCACTGAGACCTACGGGCGGCAGTCGACCACTGGAACCGCTGTTGTGGTGCCCCTCATAGGCGCTCAGTGCCCTACGAATCGCCTTTCGCCAGTTCTTCAAGGCCCGGGCCCCTCCAACGCTTCGCCCGGCACCGGCTTCCCACCAAAAGCTTGACTTGGGCGACACAACTCCGTTGTAACTTGTTGGCACTCTGTTGTGGTTGCTATCGGATTTGAGTCCTCATTCACCCATCAACCTTCTCTCCTGATCCCCTATCCTTCCTCTCCCAGTTTCTGTCCATTGCTCGCTTCCACAGAATCAGCAGTTTTGCCATCATTTGCTGCTCATAATCCTGTTCGTGCTTCCCCCCATCCATCTGTCTTTCATCCCGCATCTATTTGACGGAAGGAAAAGCTTCCAACCGACGGGCCTGCAACCTGAGCTCAACAAGCCACAACTGCCGCTGACTGGTAGGACGTTCGCAGTGACCCGCTCAAGAAAATCGTCAACTCTGAGTCCCTTCCCGCCCCTCCCCTCTGCAACCACCAACTCTCGTCAACTCTTCATACAACCCACGAGTCTGTTTGGCACGACCGATCTGTACACATCCAGCCATGTCTCAATCGACGTCGAGCGGTGCCAATGCCGCTAAGGGGCTGTCTGCCAACGACAAGATCCAGCGATTCGCTGCTCCCAGTCGACCTCTCAGCCCTCTTCCCGAGCACGCTCTGTTCAACGACAAGACCCGATGTTTCGTCTACGGTCTCCAGCCCCGTGCCGTCCAGGGCATGTTGGACTTTGACTTCATCTGCAAGCGAAAGAACCCCTCCGTCGCTGGCATCATCTACACTTTCGGTGGTCAGTTCGTCAGCAAGATGTACTGGGGCACCAGCGAGACTCTCCTGCCCGTCTACCAACAGGTGGAAAAGGCTATGAGCAAGCACCCGGACGTCGATGTTGTTATCAACTTTGCTTCGTCCCGAAGTGTCTACAGCTCTACTCTGGAGCTCATGCAGTTCCCGCAAGTTAAGACCATTGCCATCATTGCTGAGGGTGTGCCCGAACGAGTAAGTTTCTGCCGCGATTTGCACGCTCTTGTTGGGGTGGAGGGGAGGTTCTGAGAGGCACCTTGTGCTGATTGCCAGGGGCCCAATTGGAATCATACTTTTACGAGTCTGAGTTGTCAACTAACTATGCAAACGTAGCGAGCTCGTGAGATTGCCCACATTGCCAAGAAGAAGGGTATCACCATCATTGGCCCTGCCACTGTTGGTGGTATCAAGCCTGGTAGCTTCAAGATTGGCAACACTGGTGGCATGATGGACAACATCGTTGCCTCCAAGCTTTACCGCAAGGGTTCCGTTGGCTACGTCTCCAAGTCTGGAGGCATGTCCAACGAGCTGAACAACATTATTTCCCAAAACACGGACGGTGTCTACGAGGGTATTGCCATTGGTGGTGACCGATACCCCGGTACCACCTTCATCGACCACATGCTGCGATACCAGGCCGACCCTGACTGCAAGATCCTCGTCTTGCTCGGCGAAGTCGGTGGCATAGAGGAATACAAGGTCATTGATGCTGTCAAGCAGGGAATCATCACAAAGCCCATTGTCGCGTGGGCCATTGGCACCTGCGCTAGCATGTTCAAGACCGAGGTCCAGTTCGGCCACGCTGGTTCTTTTGCCAACTCTCAGCTCGAGACTGCTGCCACCAAGAACAAGACGATGCGCGAAGCTGGATTCTACGTTCCCAACACTTTCGAGGACATGCCATCCGTCCTCAAGGAGGTCTACGACAAGCTCGTCAAGGAGGGTACTATTGTGCCTCAACCTGAGCCCGTCGTTCCCAAGATCCCCATCGACTACTCTTGGGCTCAGGAGCTCGGCCTCATCCGAAAGCCCGCTGCCTTCATCTCTACCATCTCGGACGACCGTGGCCAAGAGCTTCTCTACGCCGGCATGCCCATCTCTGACGTCTTCAGGGAAGATATCGGCATTGGCGGTGTCATGTCTCTGCTCTGGTTCCGTCGCCGCCTCCCCGACTACGCCTCCAAGTTCTTGGAGATGGTCCTCATGCTCACTGCCGACCACGGTCCTGCCGTGTCTGGTGCCATGAACACCATCATCACCACCCGTGCTGGCAAGGACCTGATCAGTGCCTTGGTCTCCGGTCTTTTGACCATTGGCTCTCGTTTCGGCGGTGCTCTAGACGGCGCTGCCGACGAGTTCACGCGCGCCTTCGACAAGGGTCTGAGCCCCCGTGAATTCGTCGATAGCATGCGCAAGGGCAACAAGCTCATCCCCGGTATCGGCCACAGAGTCAAGTCGCGCAACAACCCTGACTTGCGTGTTGAGCTGGTCAAGGAGTACGTTCTCGCCAAGTTCCCCAGCCACAAGCTGCTCGACTACGCCCTGGCTGTTGAAACTGTCACGACCTCCAAGAAGGACAACCTGATCCTCAACGTCGACGGTTGCATTGCTGTCTGCTTTGTCGATCTCCTCCGCAACTGCGGTGCCTTCTCCACCGAAGAAGCCGAGGACTATCTGCAAATGGGTGTTCTCAACGGACTTTTCGTCCTGGGACGAAGCATCGGTCTTATTGCTCACTTTTTGGATCAGAAGCGACTTCGCACTGGTCTGTACCGTCACCCCTGGGACGACATTACCTACCTGCTGCCCAACCTCCGCGAGGGCCGGCCTGGCGCCGAGGGCAGAGTCGAGGTTCAGATGTAAGGTCGGCAGACATAGATGTATGCAAAGGCAATGGAGCGTCTGGGGTCTTTTTTTATTAATGTTCACTTTTTTCTTTTCCACAATATATAAATGTGCAGTGCAAGTTGATGAATTCGGTGACAAGGAAACGACAGGGATGAAGAAGACGGGGCTTTGTTTTGGGATGAGGCTCTTTTTGATGGGATGCTATGGGGAGGTAGGGAACCGGTTGTAGGTACTTGGTTTCCGCGTAATTTACCATTATAGACATGATTTTCAAGTATCCTGCTGAAGGGACGTTGGTGGATGACTTGTTGTGATTGGCCTGGCCTTCTTCGCGTCCTTTCTTCCTCTAGAACTGGCACGCTTTGCGAACGAAGCAGCGAAATAATTCGTGATGTGTAGTTGAGTATCGTTGTACTCCAGTCATGCAGGATTAAGAAGCCAACCCGTGAAGGCGATCACTTAGGCTGTCTGTACTAATTCGGGCCAATGAAGCAAGTCGTCGTGGTCTTGGCCACAGCCTTCGATCCTCGATCTGAGATCTGAGATCTGAGATGTCGAGGCGGTGTGAAGGCGTGCGTGAGCCTTATGCTGCTTTGTGGAGATGGTCCTCGATGCAAAGTTCTTCCCACTGAGGGTCTTGATTGTCGGGGAGGGTTATAAAACTGCAAATGAATGTACAGTCACATTATAGGAGGAGATACCGGAGTTCCGCGTGGATCATTGCGAAAGACCGGGAGTTCCCAACTATGTCTTGTGTAAGTTTTCATAATTGGGTTCGTTGTGTACTTGGGGATTCGTCCTGTTTTTTTGTACATACATACATACATACACAGTATAGAACATCATGCCACGGACCGGCTAGCACAGAAGACTGCATATGTATTTTCATAAAACCAGATCCAGAAGACCTTAGATTGCTGATTCTCTCATGTTTCTCGAGCAGGTTCGCGCCGTCGAGTCCTAGGGTAGGGGATACACCCCCAAAGCGACAAGCCCAAGCGGCCCACGTGATCGCAGAGCCAAAGGCGCAGAAGCAGAACTCACGTCAGATAGCGCAACTGCGCAACAAACAGCGGATAATCCCAATCCCGTCTTTTTTGCACCACGATCAGCGCAGTGCGACAAGACCAGCCAGGTATGTACATAGGTCATTTCCCATTCCCTCGCTCGAGGTCACCTCATCGCAAACCTCCCGCCTTGTGTCTTCTCCCAAGTTCCTACCTAATCTCCTCCATGCTATAGCCAACCACGGAACCAAAATCTCAGCGCACCACGAAAACTCCCAATCCATCCGCGCGACGAACCACACAAAACAAAACAAAAACACCACACCCCGACGCGCAAAACCACCTCCCCATAACCGCGCAGGGCTTTTTTTTCTTTTCTTTCAAAGCAATCTCAAACCCGCTCCCCGCCCACAAGGGGCCACAGGAGCACAGAATGTCCTTCTTCCGCATCACACTCCACCGCTCTGGGATTGGTCTGCCCCTCCGCACGAGAGGCGTTCTCGCGGCGCTGGGCCTGCGGAGGCGCACACAGACGGTGTTTAAGCCGGTGAATCCGCTCTTTGCGGGTATGATTATGAAGGTCAAGGAGCTGGTGCGGGTGGAGGAGGTGGAGAGGATTTTGACGAAGGATGAGGTGAAGAGGGAGAGGAAGCCTGATGAGGGGTTTTATGTGGAGAGGCCAGTGAGGAGGGAGTAGGAGGAGGAGGGGGAGGATGATTGTACATAATGTGTGAGGGAGAAAAGAGGGATGGATGGGGGAAGGGCAAAAATAAAAGAAATGAGGGGGGGGGGGAATAAAGAAAGGGGAGAGAAAGGATGATGAGCGAATGGATTGGGGGTAGACTTTGTATGATTGATGTAATTTTATTGCAAAATATGGTGCAGCGGATTGGAGGGGTGGCGAATCGGGTGAGCTCTGCTTACTTCATGTGTTGGGCTGCGAGGATGGTACTGGTGAAGCTACGAGGAGCGATTTTTGGGACTGGTGAGGCGCTGGCCTCTGAATCATGCGGTATGATATGCTGGGTATAGAAGGCTCTCAACTGCAAGGATGGGCCAATGGATATGGCATCTGGGAGACCAGAGCATGATTTGTACACATATGACTGAACATGTGGGAAGGACAAATCAGAATCGCAAAATTACAAAACCGCAAAATCAATATCATGCTATTACTACGCGCACGAGCCCCTTCACTGGTATTTGTCGTTATCCCAACCCCTATCATATACATCCTCCATTTCCTTGGCCTCCCAAACACCACACGCCTCAAAAGCTCCTCGCCTTTTCGATATACTCCTGGGATGGTACCTCGTACTCCGTCACAAAATACGTCTCGCAGTTCCGGCCTAGCCACATGGTGAATTTACCGATTTCCTCTCTAAGGCGCGATACAGACTGTTGATCCATGTTTGTTTGAGCTAGCAGCTCGGGGAGTGACACTGTGGTATTGTTAGTCGTCGTGGCCGGTGCGTCAAAGAGAAGTTGGGGCAGACAAGAAAAGAAAGACGGGAAGAAGGAGAGAAAAGAGAGACGGGGAAAAGGAAAAGGACGCCATACCAATCAGGCGAGCGAGGTGTTCAGCGCCAAAGACATCGCACACTCCCTTGTACTTGGAGCTTTGGTCTGCACTATCCCACAACTTGCGAAGATCCATGTATTGGTGACGCTCAAACCTAGATCGATGGACCGTTAGTAGTCCGCGCGGCACAGTGGAACCCGGCCCCGGACAAAGAAGGCCGGCGGAAAGGATAAGTGCGCACCGGTAGAGAAGTATCCTGCTAAGAGACTTGTCAAAGTACTCGCGTATTCCTGCCACCACTTCCTCGAGGATGTCCATGCTTGCAGAGCCCTCGACTCGATGAGGCCGTTCATATGAAAGGTAGTCTTCCAGGATCTTGGCGACTGGCTTTGGGTGTGGAAGAGGCACAAGTTGGTTATTTTTTGTGATGTTTTCCCAGTCATCGACCAGCAATGCTTGGATGTGATCAGGTACAGGAAGGTTAATGGCGGGTTTGCTGTGAAAGGTGTCCTCCTATGACATGTTAGTGTGTCCCGCGTCCGACACGTTTCGTAAAAGACGTGTTGTGATATCATGGAACAAGACATAATGTGACATGACATGACTAGGCTTGGCATGATGGTTTGACACTTGACATGACATGACCGGTGTAGATTCCAGGAGAGACCACTTGGTACTCCTTTTTAACAGGAAGAGCAAGAAACACACCACGCAGAGGTTCCGTAGTCGACTCATTTCGAAATTAATTCCACTGGTCGATCTGAGTTGACGCAATTTTCCCTCGTGTTTACTTTGTATGTTTGAGTCTTCACAGCAAGCAGACGGGGCGTCTCAGTTGATAGTGGCGTGTTTACTCGGGGGCTTCCGAGCCGACCTGCGACTTCGCTGAGTTACACAACAGGCGTGACTTGAGGCTGGGTAGATGCACCTGCGAACCCAGCAGACGACCCAAAAGCGCAGCAAGAAACTTGAATAGGATGTCTCTACGTCGCCATGTATCCAGAGGCCTTGGAGATTCGAGGCTCGTCTGGCGTTCTGAGTCTGGACTTGACGGACAGCCGATGCAATGACGTGGGGGCGCTTATGCACGCCGTAGGCAGCCAGCGAGCCGCCAGACCCTCCCAACTGCTGGCGCCGACCCTCGACAATGACAATTTGGTGCGCGACAGGAATAGAATGAATGCGCTCTTCGACGAGGAAAGATCAAAGTCGTCCATGTTCGCAAATGAAGATTTGCAAATCAACCAGTTTCCGCAGACTCGACATGTAGAAGCACAACAGTCGCAGTGAGGCCCCAAGATGCTCGTCATTTGGCACGATTCCTGGCCTCCCACTGCGGAGGACTACCCCTGATAGTGGGCTTCCGGCGGGCCTCAACTACCTCAAAGAGCATTGCGCGTCTTCTCGGACATGTTTGGCACGTGCCGAAGTGTGCATGAGATGTAGTTGAAGGCTATGTCGGTCGCGGTACCAAAGGACCGCAGGGATGCGACATGACACGCAAAAAAAGGAAAGGCGCAACTCAGAATTGAAGCCGCATCAAAGGAGATAAAAGACAAAGGCAAAATAAAGGATAAAAGAGTGATAAAGACATCCACAAAACGAAAGAGGTTCCTCACCTGCTCCAACTCCCAGTCTTTGCCTCTCCGCGCCCCTCTTCCCCCTTGAGGAGCGCCAGACCCTCGTTCCTCACTACCGCGCATCGATTCGGCCCCCTTGATATTCTTTTTGAGCTGCTTCGAGCTCTTCTGCATGCTTGACTTCAACTGGGCATGCAGCTGAGCGGCCAGCTCCTTGTGTTCATCGTCAAAGGGTCTGATCCTGTCCGCCAGGACCAAATCATCCCAGGTATTCTTCCAGCCCTTGTAGTGAATTTTGTAGCGAAACCCATCACCAGGCTTCTCGCCGGGTTGGACGTCCATGACCTTCGCCTCGTACAACATGTCGAGGTGGAAGCAGAGGACCTTTTCGTCCTTTTTAAACTGTGGTGTCTGTTGCTGGCGTGCGGGGGGCATTGTAAGTGATGTGCGGCAAAGACCTTGATAGTGTTCAAAGGTTTCCTATGGCGCAGATGTGTAAGGAGGGTCGAGAGGCACTGTTGCAAAAGGCTGGTGAGTTGGGACGCGGGAACGCGGGACGCGGCCGGCCACACGCGGTCTTGTTGTACTGCGAAGCGACTGGACAGCGGGATAAATATGTTGAAGTACCGAGTGATTGCGTATTGCGTCTACCGTCAAGGCCGTGCTTCGTACACGAATGTTGAGATTCCAACGAGATTTAGGTGAGTCGCATGGCAGTCGTTCAAATGTTCGAATGCGAGTGGACAGGATGAGCAAGCGCGTTAATTGCCTGCATATGGGGAAGCGCATGTGGTAGGAAGTACATGCAGTACATAGTGGCAAGTACTGATAGTGCGGCACATTGGGTACAGGTACTTCGACTGGTCTTGGCGGGCACGCGACGCGATTTCTGCGCCTGGGGAAGGGCCCTTGACCGAGCTTCTCATTGGCCAACCCTCTCTGCAGTGACAGAAAAGTCCAAGGCCATATGTAGTTGATTTATCTTGGTTTACTCCGTATATCTGGCAGCATTTTGAGGGCACATTCTGTCGAAGAATGCCTGTGACTCAAAGGTATAAAGTACTGAAGACATGAGCGTCATCAGCTTATCTGATACATGACGGCAACAGTAACACAGACGCTCACGTGCCACTGTACCTATGCAGCTCGTGCTCTCCCGTCGGAATAGCATCCATTCGACGATCGGTTGGAACAGAAATTGTCATTACTGCACCGTAAGCCAATGGTCTATGGCTAATGGCCACGTATGTATACATAGGCGTGCCCGGCTAGGCCGACGCGTCGTTCGTGTTCATCTTCAAGCGATCTCAGTTCAGCCAGTGAGGACGTCTCTCTTTCCCGATCTACATACCACGAGTGACGAGACACAACAGGGAGGTGATTAGCGAGCTGACTGACTTGATGCAATGCTTTCAGCCGTGTCTGAGCAGGCATCCGACACAGTCATCTTGGCATTCATCAATGACAACAGATGACAGCTTGAGCGTTGCCTCTGCCCGATGCCCCACCAAGGAATTGAGAAATGGGAATCGGTCTGGTATGTCTGGTATGCCGCATGGAGGGGTAAAAAGACGTAAAAAGAGACCCCACGTCTGCAAGCCGCGTGTTGCCATTTCGGAAGACGTTCTCGGGAAAAAAAGAGAAAAAACTGCTGTAAGCCGATCTCGCAATCCATGATCCTGTGAGTCGAGTAATATCAGCTCTCCGGCCTTGCATCCACCTCTTCGCTCAGCTGAGCTCAGCCTGGCTTTGTTTCGCCTACCTACAGTTTGCTCTAGGTCGCCTCGATTGGTCAATCTTGATTCCAATTGACTACATCTAGGTACTAACCGCCGCCTAGTAGGCTCGCAGTCCATCATCGTTGACCCTCTACTTCATTCTTCTTGCCCTGCGACGTCATTATATATTAGCCTGTCCGCCCAATACTAGCATCCTGCTGCCGCCGATAAACCAAACACTTGCTCGACCTTCATCATGGCCGCTTTGCCGGATCCCACGGTAGACCTGGACTGGTCCGGCTACGTTGGCTCGATTCAGTCCATCTTCAGTGAAAACGCCCAGAAACACCCCGACAGAATATGCGTCGTCGAGACCAAGTCGTCAGAATCACCAGAGCGCATCTTCACCTACCGCCAGATCCATGAGGCCTCCAACCTCGTCGCCCATCATCTCCACGAAGCAGGCGTAGAACATGGCGACGTTGTCATGATCTGGGCGCACAGGTCTGTTGACCTTGTCGTTGCCATTATGGGAACTTTGGTATGCTCTTGTTTATCACAATGTGTCTGGCAGTCTGCAGTGTGCACTATGCGCCGCACACCCGCTTCACTTGCGGCCTGCAGCTGCCTTGTTGGCCGATACCACCTTGGAACCCCGTGCTAATGAGCTCTTTTGCAGGCCGCAGGTGCTACGATGACGGTTCTGGATCCTTTATACCCCCCGAACCGGCAGCAGGTCTATCTGGAAGTGGCCCAACCCCACGCCTTGATCAACATTGCACGAGCCACTGATGAAGCCGGCCCGCTGGCACCTCTCGTCCGGAGATACATTGATGAGGAGCTCAAGCTCAAGACCGAGGTTCCGTCACTGCGAATTCGAGACGATGGCTTGCTCCTGGGCGGAGAAGTCAATGGCCGTGACATCTTTGAGTCGTTGAGGCCCAGAGCGGCGTCGCCTCCCGATGTCCTTGTTGGGCCCGACAGCAACCCGACCTTGTCCTTCACCTCTGGTAGTGAAGGCCGACCCAAGGGAGTATTGGGCCGTCACTTCAGCTTGGCCAAGTATTTCCCCTGGATGGCCGAGCGATTTAATCTGAGCCAAGACAGCAAGTTCACCATGTTATCTGGAATTGCACATGATCCCATTCAAAGAGACATCTTTACTCCCCTGTTCCTTGGCGCACAGCTGCTCGTCCCCTCCAAGGAAGACATTCAACACGAGAAACTGGCCGAGTGGTTCAGAGACCACAGTCCAACAGTTACTCATCTGACACCTGCCATGGGCCAGATCCTCGTTGGTGGCGCATCTGCCGAGTTTCCCGCCTTGGATAGAGCATTCTTTGTAGGAGATGTTTTGACGACGAGAGACGTCAAGAGCTTACGAAGTTTGGCCGAGAATGTCAACGTCGTCAACATGTATGGAACAACCGAAACACAAAGATCCGTCAGCTTTTACGAAATCCCGAGCCGAGCCAAGGAGCCTGATTACTTGGCAAAGCTGAAGGATACTGTTCCCGCCGGCAAGGGTATGCAGAATGTCCAGCTTCTCGTCGTCAACAGACAAGATTCCAAGAGGTTATGTGGTGTTGGCGAAGTGGGTGAGATCTATGTTCGCGCCGCTGGTCTCGCCGAGGGATACCGAGGGGATCCAGCCCTCAATGAGAAGAAGTTTTTGACTTCATGGTTTGTCAGTAATGACCACTGGGCGCAGAAAGATAAGGCTGCAGACAAGAATGAGCCCTGGAGAAGGCACTACCAGGGCCCAAGAGACAGACTGTATAGGACGGGAGATTTGGGACGCTATACTGAGTCTGGCGATGTAGAATGCACGGGCCGAGCTGATGACCAGGTCAAGATTCGTGGCTTCAGAATTGAGCTCAACGACATTGACAGCAACCTGAGCCAAAGCATTCTCATCAGGGACTGCAAGACGCTGGTGCGGAGAGACAAGAATGAGGAGCCGACTTTGGTCAGCTACATTGTTCCAGAGCTGAAAGAGTGGCGGCGATTTTTGAGCGCCCAAGGCCTGGAGGACGCGGAAGAGGAGCCCACGGACATTGGTCCTACCAAGGTCTTCTTCACCCGCTTCAGACGTATGCAGGCCGAGGTTCGCGAGCATCTCAAGGGCCGATTGCCTGCATATGCAGTGCCGACCACCTTCATTGTGTTGGCCAAGCTGCCTCTAAACCCTAATGGCAAAGTCGACAAGCCCAACCTGCCGTTCCCCGACATCGCAGAACAGACACAAGACGCGTCTCAAGATGAGCTAACACGATGGGAGTCCTTCACCGAGATGGAACGCACCGTTGCCACCAAGTGGGCAGAGCTCATTCCCGGTCTCAACGCCAAGACGATCAGCCCCCAGAATGACTTCTTCGACCTAGGTGGCCACAGTCTTCTGGCACAGCAGATGCTGCTGGTCATGCGCAAGGCAGTCGGCGCAAACGTATCCATCAACACCCTGTATGCACACCCGACTCTGACTGGGTTCAGTGCTCAGGTCGAAGCACAGCTCAACCCGTCGACAACCAACGGCGCAGGCTCCAATGATGCAGGAGAACAAGAGCCCGCCTACGCACAATCTCTGAACGAATTGGTGGCGCAACTGCCCAGCAAGTACCAGTCGGCTGAGCCAACAACCATTCGTGCCAAGCAGACACCCACGGTGTTCCTGACTGGCGCAACTGGATTTCTGGGCGCATATCTGATCAAGGACATTCTGGAGCGTACGAGCCGTTCTATCCGTCTGATTGCACACGTTCGTAGCGCCAAGGAGCCCAATGCTGCTTTCGAGCGTCTCCGACGATCTCTCGAGGGCTACGGTCTTTGGCGTGCCGAGTGGGAGAGTCGTCTCAGCTGCGTCGTCGGTGACTTGATGCTGCCGCAGCTGGGCATTGATGATGTGGCCTGGAAGATGCTGGCGGAGACTGTAGATGTTGTCATCCACAATGGCGCCACAGTGCACTGGGTCAAGCGATACCAAGACATGATGCCTGCCAACGTTCAGTCCACGATTGATGCCATGAGGCTCTGTAACGAGGGAAGGCCCAAGACATTTACGTTTGTCAGTTCTACCAGTGTTCTCGACACGGACCACTACGTCAAGCTCTCCGAACAGCAAGTCAGCACTGGACAATCTGCTCTGCTGGAAGACGATGACATGATGGGCAGCCGGACGGGACTCGGTACCGGCTACGGCCAGACCAAGTGGGTGTCTGAGCAACTTGTTCGCGAGGCAGGCCGTCGTGGTCTGCGAGGCTCCGTCGTGCGACCGGGCTACATCCTGGGACACTCAGAGACGGGAGTTTGCAACACAGACGACTTCCTGATGCGAATTCTCAAGGGCTGCATCCAGCTGGGCGTGCGACCTCGCATCGTCAACACGGTCAACTCTGTACCCGTCAACCACGTGGCCCGCGTCGTCGTCGCCTCCGCACTCAATCCCCTTCCCTCAGTGAACGTCGTCCATGTGACGGGACACCCGAGGTTGCGCATGAGCGAGTACCTCGCCATCCTTGAATACTACGGCTACAGGATCCCCGAGGTGGCATACGAGGAGTGGAAGGACGAGCTGGAGAAGTATGTCTCGGCGGGTGGTCCCGAGAAGGATCTCGAGCAGCACGCCCTTATGCCACTATACCATTTCTGCGTGAATGACCTTCCTGCGAACACGCGGGCTCCTGAGCTGGACGATCGGAATGCCGTCAGGGTCCTCAAGGATGATGCGGAGAACTGGACTGGCGTTGACGAGAGCGCTGGATATGGTGTTGGCCGCGAAGACGTCGGTCGGTACTTGCGATACCTGGCTGAAATTGGCTTCGTGACGTGGCCGAATGGAAAGGGGCGCGCGCTGCCGGAGTTGCCTCTGAGTAAGGCACAGCTTGATGCTGCTGGTGCGGTGGGCGGACGTGGGGGGGCTAAGTAGAGGAAAGGGAAGAAGAGAAGATGACGAGGAAAGAAAAGGCGGAAGCAAGAAGCACGATACAACATAAAATGGGCTTGAATGAAGCGAGGCGGATCGTTTATATTTGTCGTTAGACTTGAGATATGACGTGCGCTAGACAGTGGCTATGGACATAGAGGGTGCATGCAGACATGCTACATACATACAATGAATGATGTTGGCTGTTCAGTCTATCGAGAGTGCAATATAAGCGTGGGAGGCTAACGAGCCGGTAGTATCCCGAAGAACAGTGAGCCGGCAGAGGCAGAAGACTAAGTCAACTAACTGGGCAATACTCGATTTCTGTGATTCAAATTTGGGTTGCTCACTGCATCTTGTCGTTTTACATGGACTTCGCATCCTTGAAAGCGAACGTAAAGTTGGAAGCCCAGTGCGGACCATCTCATGAACCCGCGGGCCGCGACCCCCATGACCCACTAGCCCAGACGCGCTCAACGCGTAGCAACTCGCATTGCATCATATGATCATTCCAGCTTTGAAACCTCAACCTCCATAATTTTCAATCATAACTCCTCACCCACGCACCTCAGTCGACTCCTCGCTCACGACCCTGAAAGACAACAGACAATCACCTCAGCCAGTACCCCAGCCAGCACCCGCCTCATCAAAGAACTGAACTCCTTTATATCCAACACCGCACAATCACCACCGCAATGCCACCCCCCGAATCCGACATCCTAACCGCCTATCTCCTCCTCCCCGCCCCCCTCCCCTCCATTACCACCCTCGACCAATTCCGCGCCCTGTTCCCACGATCTCTCCAGACGAATCCGCATGTCCCCCGCCTGTATCGAGACTTGCAGGCCCAGCGCAATGGGGTAGTCGATGCCGTGGCGCAGAACATTGGGGAGGAGGCGCGGCGGGGGGTCGCGATGAGGAGGGAGGTTCTAAGGGCGAGGTTGGAGGGGGAGGGGGAGGCGGGGGATCTGGAGATTGAGATTGAGAGGGCGGTAGGTTTTCTTTTTTAGTTGCATCTTCTTTCTGTGTTGATTTTCTTTACATTCTTCAATCATGGCACATGCATCCATCTACATTACCCCTGCGTTCTTCAACTGTCCATTCAGGCGCATGTACCTACATACCACCTACGATCTTCTGCTGAGAGCCAGAAAGCTGCCACACGTTGCAGTCATTAAATTTGTACCAAAGAAAAAAAAAAGAGAGAGGGAAAACAGACAGAAGCTAATGATTGCAGCTCTACGGCGATAAAACCGGCATCAAATCCATTAAACACACCCTCCAGTCCATCCTGCCCGACCTCGAAGGCGCGGTGGGCGCACTCGAAGACGAAATCCAGCAATTACACGACGATGAAGAGCAGCTCCTTGCGTCGGTTGCGCAGACGGTCGATTCGCTCGGGAACTTGCGGTATGGGAGCTTTTCCGACCCGCGCGTCAATGATCTGGCTAGAGAGGGACTGGTGACGCTGCAGGAAGAGTGTGACAAGAAATCGAAATCGTGAATTCATGGACCCTTGGTTCCTAGATAAACGTGGAACTGATAGGTACGTTTCTCACATGCTTATTTGATGTGATTCCAAAACAAGAATATCCTGTATCATGATCTGTTCAGCCACCCATTTCATACCCCATTTCTTGACATCATCGCCACGTTGTGCATATCTAACACGGTACAGAAAACTCCAAACACGCTGCCTTCCACCCATCCCCCTCTTTCACCACTGTACATCCGACGCAGTACATTAATCAAGGCTAAAAAGTTTATCGGCGACCAGCGGCGCCAGCAGGAGCGGCACCGGCACCGGCAGGACCACGAGGAGCACCAGCACGAGGAGGCTGCATGCGGTTGGACATCATGCTTCGGCTTGCAAACGACACAATCAACATGAACAGCCAGTTGGGAACCAGGCCAAACGCCCACATGGTGTAGCCGTAGGGTGTCGACAGGCCGAGCTCCGTGATCTTGCCATTGAAGGGGTGGAACCACGAGTCGAGCAGGACGAATCCAGCCTCGGCCTTGGACTCAGCGGCGTTGAGCTGGACGAGGTCCTCCGACGTAGTCGTGGTCAAATTGAGTCGCTTCTTGTAGATGTCCACGGGAGCGGGGGGGGGAAGCATATTGAAGGACCAGATGCTCCCCGCACCAGCGGACCAGGCATTGCACAGAATAGGCTGGTCATCGCAGTTGACGATGCCCATGAGGGGCGAGCCGGGCACGACGGCAAACTTGGCAGCCGTCTCGTTGAACGCCTTTTCGATGACACCGCAGTGGCCTAGTGGAAAGTAACGCACAGCAGTTAGCGAACTAGTCCTAGGTCTGATAAAAGCAGACTAAAAGAGACAAAGAAAGCAAAGCAAATAGGCAAAAAGACGAGAAAACCTACCAAAACACGTCTTGTTGCGTCCCGAAATCAGTACCCACCACTCTGTAGGAACAATCGCGCCCGCGGCAACAGGCTCATATAGCGTCTCCTTCCAGTTCTCCATCGTCAATGTAGACAGCCTCATGGACCCCAGCTTTGCCTCCAGCGCCGCCGCCGCATCGTACGTGCCCGGGTTGGGAATATACGAGCCGACTTTGTCCATCAGGGTCTGAAACTGCGCCTTGTACTGGCCGAACGAGTCCTCCTGTGCAGAAGCCAGGAGCGGCGACAGCGCCGCGGCGAGGAGGGATTTTGAGAAGCGCATCGTGTGTGAATGCGTGGGTGAGATACGATGTTTGAGCTAGTCGTCTGGCGAGTATAGTCAATGGACGTTCTGTACGAAGAGATCCGAAAGAGGTGCTGAGGAGCTGCACCGGGAAGAGAGATGAAGTCGGAGAAAATCAAGACGAACAGATGCTGGAGTGGACAGAGATTTGTTGAACAGGGGCTGACGCTGACTGACGGAGCTGCGCCTAGGTACGGCGATGGATGGACGTGGCGTCTACGAGTGTCCCGCGGTGGTTGGCCAGGCCACAGGTGTCTGTGGCGTAGTTACTATGTACATAGTCGGCATTGTTGTACGCAATTGGGGCGCTCAGCTGAAGTGGGACCCCCCGACCCGAGCTCAACGCCTTCGCGCCCCCAAAACACGCTTTTGCTTATCAAAGTGACCTGATACCAATTATGTAGTTGTAACACACACACAGCGCGCGTAGACCCGCGTAGACCCGCGTAGACCGCCCGCCGTTATCGACGTGACATATGTACCTAGTTCCGTCGCAAATACGGATACAGTACAGTACTTCCTCACATGCTCTCTTCCTCTTTATTGCGCGTCCTCAAATGGTGAGTTGTCGCAAATAGCTTCCCTCATAATCCGCAAAACGCTGAAAGACTAGGCCTCGAATCCCCCACCAAATCGCAAACGCGCCCAGCCGTCCAACACATCCCTCGGGGGCCCGCGATCACGAAACCCAGCACAGCCTAAAAAAAGTAGCGGGCCGAACACCTCAGGCGTAGCAAAGAAGAGGAAAAGCAGTAGTATTGGCGTCGCCAGCCGCCTGTCCACCCAAAGCGGCAACGCAAAAAGAGGACGGCCGAAAGGGTCTACCAATCGAGGCGTCTCCAGCAGACGAGGCATCCGGGGCGACGACAACGACGACGACGACGACGACGACGACGACTCATCACGAGCTCAAAAACGCGGACGCACATCCAGCGCAACCCAGCGCAGCAGCCTAGGCACATCAGCCGTCATCGGACGAAGAGGCATCCCCCAGCCCAACCAGCCCAATCAGCCCATCTCCCACGCCGCGCCCGACAAACCCCGACGGCCAGGTCCCCAAGACCACCAAGACTCCAACCGAGAAGCCTCCTCCGCGCCGCCCTCCCCTCCAAAACCATACGTCCACGTCGCGCCCTACACCCGCCGCGTGCGCCAATCCGCCATCGAAGCAAAATGGTCCCCTCTCGCCAATGCCTCCCTCACCGCCATATCCACAACCCTCCAGCACGCCCAGCGGCCTATCCTGCAGCGTATTTCTGACTCTCAGCTCCGAAGGGAGTATACCTCCTCGGCGCTCCGCCTCATCACGCACCGCATCACGCGTAAGATCTCGCGGGGCTTGCCCTTCCCGCCGGCGTCTATGCCCGCCAATGTGGGGCGTGCGCCTCTTCAGAGCGATGGAGGCCGTGAGGTGGAACTGAATTTTGAGAGCGTGCTAGATGGGAAAGTTGCGCTGGAGAGACAGCTGGAGCCGGCGCTGGATGGGCTGGAGGTGCTGAGGCGGGAGAAGGAGACTCTGGAGGAGGAGCTGGAGAGGGATTATGAGACGTTAAGGACGTTGGAGGCTGGGGCGAGGGCGCAGGCGAGGGAGCAGAGGAGTTTGTTGAGGAGGGCGCATGTTCTTGCGCCTGTGGCTGGGAATGGCAATGGGAATGCGGACGGAGACGGAGACGGGGACGGAGAAGGGGGGGAGTTTGAGTTGGCGAGGGAGGAGGATGTGGCGAGGAGCGGAGCATTTACGGTATGTTTTGGCGTTTTGCGCCTGAGGATCACTTTGATGATGCACATGCACACACACAAACACACACACACATACATTGGCAACCTGGAAAAGTCACAAGCTCGGGAGACATCCCCCGGCTGTCAAAATACACAAGACTAACATATGGCGCACACTCTAGGAAATCCTTCAAGATGACGATATTCAGCCACTCGCCGTCCAACTGGGCACTCACGTCGACAATATACGCGCGAATTTCGAACAAACAGATAACTTGATGCCGCAGCTTGCAAAAACTAAGGCCGCCCTACGTGCTGTTTTACTACGGCATTTAGATATAAGAGTATATGAGCAGGCTGTGCTAGGGTGACGGCGTCTATCAATACTGGAGTTTCTCTTTTCTTCTTATGTCCCGCTTAACTATTCCATTGGGAGGGAGGACAGTTTGGATTTTTGTGTTGTTCAACGGCATGTTGTACTTGGACATTATGGAGTCGGGACGTGTGGGCGTACGTACGGGCATTGTTTTCAGGTTGGATTGGAACGGGATTGCAGATATGGGCGAGCGTGTTTTCATTTTATTTTACTGAGGGTTGTTTTAGGTCCTATGTGCATTGGGGGGGGGGATGGATGAGAATTACTTTTGGCGAAGCGCTCTTATAGGACACGTGCGTGAATTGGGGTCCGTGAACATGTGAGCTGTGTGCTAGATTACAGTAGAGCGTTGACGCGAGGGACAGACACTAAGGAAGAATGGTTGGAATGAGAACAAGAAGGGTGAATTGGAAGATGGAAGGAACAAGAATCAAGACCATCAAGGCACTCGATGGATTTGACAGTACATACCAGTTGGTAGTCTGCCACACATCACACATCACACATCACACATCACACATCACACATCACACATCACACATCACACACAGTATGGCGGGGCCAAACTTAAGCCTACGGTATGTTGTTCGTCGCAAGTCCAATTCACGTCAACGAGTCCGACAGTACAATCGGAGGCGTTACATCACAAAGTGTCGCACTGCACGTGTCTGAAGAGGTCTCAAAATATTTTACCCAGCCAACTATACTACCTGGCACAGCAAATGTAATCGTGACATATCTAGCCGCCTATTTTTATCTTCTCCTTGCTTCAAGACTCCAACGCAACAACCAGTTTAGACAGTGCCACTCTGGTCAACGGTGATCTTCTGCAGGGTCTTGCCGCTCTGGGAGCCGAAGCTCTCAATCTTCTTGACAATGTCCATACCGTCAACAACCTCGCCGAAGACGACGTGCTTGCCGTCGAGCCAAGAGGTCACAACGGTGGTGATGAAGAACTGGGAGCCGTTGCTGCAGAATAATCAAATTAGCTCAACTCTTACCTACAGCCTACGTGTTCCGGGGTCAAGACATACGTGTTGGGGCCAGCGTTGGCCATGGACAGCAGACCAGGCTTGGTGTGTCTCAGGGTGAAGTTCTCGTCAGCGAACTTCTCGCCGTAGATGGACTTGCCACCAGTGCCCTAGAAGTATGTCAGTGGATGATTCCGTTTTGGTCTCCAATTTTTCGAAGCTATCCTTCATGCTCAGCTCGACCAACAGACACGCTGTGAACGAATCAAGCTCGAAACCGCTGGTGACAACAGCAATTCCTAAAAGAATGCATAATTCTTCTTACGAAGCTCAATTACTCACATTGTGGTCCGTGAAGTCACCGCCCTGAAGCATGAACTTGGGAATGACACGGTGGAAAGAAGAGCCAGCATAGCCGAAGCCCTTCTCGCCAGTGGCAAGAGCACGGAAGTTGGCGGCAGTCTTGGGCACTACATCATCGTAGAGCTTGAAGATGATACGGCCCAGGGGAGCTGCACGAAGCTTGAAAGTTAGCTACTGTACCAGCAGCTTCTGCCGCCTATGCAATGGGCTTTTTTGTTTGTTTTTGTTGTTTTGGTCTCGGTGAGAGACGCCTCAGCATGGGAGGATGTACATACAGCCATTGGCAGAAACCTGGAAGAAGACGTTGGACATGATGGCGGTATTGAATTGAGTTGAATGACAAGAAAGGTTCAATTGGGAGATGAGAGTGTTGTAGGTTAAGAGGGGTTGGAAAAAAAAAGAGCAACAACAGGAAGCAGGAATGGGGTTTAACGTGGAGGGGGAGACAAATCCAGCAACGGAGCGGAAAGGTGGGGAGCATCGGGCAAAGAGAGGGGTCAAACTGTCGAAACGTCATTCACATCTGCGGGCTTGAATGGGTGCAAAGCGAATCAAAGGGAAAAGATTCCAATAGAAGCGGAGAGAGCTATGAGCTTCTCTCACCAATCAGGTAGCTTGGTGATATCCATCGACCCCACCTATCTGTCCGGAACGTTCAACTCAATGTGGGTACTTCTCTTCACTCACTGCTGCTCTGTGCCCACGAGAGCGCTTCTCAACGGCAAATTTCTGCATCATACCTCACTGGAATGAACTAAAGCGTGCGAGGATACATATATGCAGTGAGAATGATGCCGTTACTGAGTTTGAAAGCGGCGCATGAGGAGAACTTTGGCACATACATTACTCAGTACGGAGTATGGAGTACATACAGAGTCAGTATGTACATGTATACCTCTGCTTTGGGCTTAGTTGCATACGGATGAGTATGTACAAAATCCTTCGAACTCCGTACCGTGCGAGCTCATCACAAGATTTTACTCGCACAGGCTCCTTGTTTTCGACATCTTCTCTCTCTCTTTTGACATTGGGAAAATCGACACGATGGTGTTTGACAGGACGGAAATTGCGACATTTATGCAAGTTGTGACGATGAAGAACGTTTAAAGCAAGCAGCGGGAAGAGCCTGACGATTCATCACGGCCTTGTGCGGCGTGCCTCAGGCATTCATAAGCGGCTCAAGCATCCGGTCGTTGCCCGGGGCAGCACTTCACACAGTGCAAGGCGTTCTCTTTTCTCGTTCTTTATACCAACAATGCAGTCCGTGTTTCACGTTCATGAGGAACCTGGAAGACGCAGGACCGAGGAGTCTTACCCAATGATAGCGGCTGGAGATGACGACACGTGGGGCTTGGTGAGTCAAGTGGCGTTGCCGGCAGAAGAAGTTGCCTCATCGTGCGGAATTATGGCTTCAGTTATGTACATACCTTGGACCACAGAGCATGTATGTATGTAGCGTGCTGCGTTTCTGTGAGGCAAGGGATCAATGAGCCTACTACGTACTCCGGACAGAGTAACTACATACCTAGTTCTTCGTAGTTACACGTAACATGGCCCTGCCTTGCAAGCTGCGACTGGCGAAGTCGCCATGAGTCGCCCAGGGCAATTTAACTTCTGGGGCAGTGGAAAATGTACTTACATACTTTATTTTTGAAAGCCAACTGTGCCTAGGTACCTAGGTACATCATTGATGTAGGTACAACCTCCTTGCGCTCGCCGCCCTACCGCCAACTCAAACCAGCATCCAATGAACGAGACAACCCAAGACACGCCGTGGCAGAAGATCTCGGGCAGAGTTCAACAGCTGTGCAGTGAAATCCGCTGAATGTATGTGTGTATGTACAAGTGTACTTCAGGTTCAAGTTGGCAATATGTCTCCCGTCTCCCACAGGCCTACATATAAATCCGTTGAGCGACCAGATTGTATGATAACATGTAGTGCTGGACTAATAACGTAGTTACTCCAAATATTGTAAACATTTCACAATCACCATTGTCGTCGATGCAGCAATTCTCTCACCCCTGGATCCTCACCCCTACTCCCGAGCACAACGTGGGTTGTAAAGAGTGACAACAAGGCTTGTTTGTAGACTGGCATATATACGTCCATTTACTATCCAGAATCTAAGAAATGGTACATGATCCGCAACGATATGCTGGCTTCCCTGTCCTCGTCCCGATTTGCTCTCCCCAAAAAGTCAAAATATACACTAAAGATAAAAGGGCCATTTGCCCAGAGTCGTCACTGTCGTGAAATTCGCTTCCATGACGTGCTTTCAACTCTTTCAAGAAGAAAAGGAAAAGTACCACAGCGTTTGCAATTTGTTTTAACCGTGACTGTCGTCGTCCTGCGACATCGCCAATCAAGAGATTTTTAGCGATGGATAATGGCGAAGCCAGTGGGCTTAGCACGACCACTGGTAGGGTGGGTGCCGTTGCCGGTTGGGTAAGGAGCAAGGGTGGGAGTAGCCTTTTGCGTGGGTACGGTGTCGTCGTCGCAGTCGGTGGGCGACGGCTGGCTGCTGGGGTTCTGAATATCGACAGGTGGCTGAGAGGAGGTAGGTTCATTGGTAGCGACGGGCTTCTGGTCGGCCGTACACAGGGCACCGCCCATGGTGACGTAGACGGTAGGGGCGGCCACAGTAACAGTAACCGTGGACACGGGGCAATCACCAGAGCCAGAACCGGTGGGCTGGCTTCCAGCTGTGGTCGACGTCCCGGCCTTGGAAATCTTGACGGTCTTGGTGACCTTTTTCGTGGCCCACGCCGTGGTGGTGGTGTCACCGGTGGAAGTGGGAGCGGCCGTGACGTCGGCGTAGGGAACGGTGACTGTCTTCTTGAAGGTAGTGCGAACAGTTCGGGTAGCCAGCGAGGCATCGGAACCTGTGCCCATGGTGATGGTGTACGTCTTGTCGGTGACAACGTCGGTGACCTCGGTGGTCAAGGCGGGCGGCGCTGAGGGGGTGTTGGTACCAGTAACCTGAGCCGGGTTGTTGCTGCTTTGCGCAGAGTTGATTGCTGAGGATGAGGCCTTGGCAATGTCGGTCACAGGGCAAACAGTCGTGGCCAGGATAACAGTGTCGGTCACAACCTTGGTGATCTTTTCGGAATCGGGCAGCGTAGCAATGCCTGTGGCATGAGCTGGGCAGTTGGTGACAGTGGGAGCGCAGCTAACAATAGTGTGAAGCTGAGTCGTCTTGATGACCAGAGTGGTCATGGGCTCGGTGGCATTGCGGCGGAAATACATGTGTTCGCCAGGGCTGACGGCATTGGCAACAGCGGCCAGCATGGCAAGAGTGACGGTGGTTTTCATCTTGTCCAGATTTTGGGAGTAGTTGTAAAAAGGGTGAGAATGTGACTGGAAAGAACCACGCTTCAAGCAATTCAGATCAATTGACTACGGATCTGGTGTAGGATACGGCGATGATGACGAGGCAAAAAAGCGAAAGTCGATTTCGCGTCGTTATAATAAATGAAAGCGTTGGTTTTCTCGCTCGAGTGAAGGGAATGAAAGTAGGAAAGCGGTCGGTATTCGGTGAGACGCAGCGCAGCTTGACGTCGATAATCGAGATTCGTAGTGATAGCAAAGAGCGGCAAAGAAAAATGAATCAGATGGAGAAATGAGTGTGTGGATGGAGTCAAACTGAAAGGGCGACTTGAGGCGAAAGGGAAGGACGGCTGATGTGGGAGCGAAGAGGAAGAGACGCGCGGTATATCAGGCAAAGGCCCGTCAAGGAAAGGGGAGGGACCGGGACGGAAGCGCAATTATCGTCCAATGCATGTTGGCGTTTGGATCAAGTTGGATGTGCTTTTTTTGTGGACTGAAGCAGCCACAGCCTTGAATCCCTTGATCCCCGGCATCCGGCATCCGGCATCCCAGTCACCCGTAATCCCAGCCGGGCGGCCGAACACGACGCGAGCATCAGAGTCATGCATGAGGTGAATGAGTGAACGAGGTTGCAGGGGCGAAAGCCAAACCCTTGTCGCGCGCTGCCCAAGAGAGTCAAGCCCGCTCTCGCATGCGGGAGAAGGCATGGATACGAGTTGCTCGAGCCCATTTTGCGGATAGGATAGGAGAGAGAGTGTACCTATCACTTGGGAAGCTGCGCAGTGAAACACATGAACAGACCTGCTGCATTTGAACAAGTTTGTTGGACGACGTTGTTGCGCACGTTGCTCACTGGCTCACTGGCTCACTGGCTCACTGGCTCACTGGCTCACTGGCTCACTGGCTCACTGGCTCGTTCCATTTTGACCAGTCGCGTGTCCACGTCAAGTTGCCAAGACTGGGACCGGCTTTCCGCCTTCTGTTTGTACGCTCCGTCGAGCGTCGGTCGGTGGCGCTGGCTTCTTTCCAGGCCACGGATTTTAGCTCAGGGGCAGGACCCATGCCACTAAATGCAGGTACGGGGGAAAGGCACATGCTGTGAGACGCGCCGTTAGCCAACCGTTTCTGGCTAGCCTCCAGCAGTGGCCACTGGCAGCAGCAGCCCGTCAACGCACGGCGTGCGGCCGTCGTCAAGACTTGGCAAACACCCGTCCGACGTGACAGTCAATTTGTGATGCGGTGTCAGCGAAAGAGTACCTTTGGGGGTCGCTCCCAATGCAGATCAGATTGATGATCGCCGGCGGTGGGCACGGGACCCCTGAGCGGCGACCGTCGTTGCAATTTCACCTCAATAAGCGATCAATCCCGGCGGGCCAACGAGTCCCACTGAAATGCGCCACTCAGTGTGTCCTGGCAACTTCTTTCCTGCATGTCGTCGGCCATAAATTACTGCTTCTTCAGCTGCTGACGCACTGAGACCGCCACTCGGTCACTACAACTACAAAGCACACTAACTACGGAGTACTGAGGCACTGATCAGACAGTGGACAGTGGACAGTGGTCAGTGGTCAGTGGACAGTGGACACAACCTTCTCTTGCAACTTCTCCAACTTGTCTTCAAGATTCCAAGTTTCGGCGGTCTGCTAATGACGAAATACTCCGTAAAACCCAGTCTGTCCGCATCTTTGCATCGTGTCTTTCCCCGTTTCCCTTGCAGCCTGTACGTCCTGCAGGCTGCAGCAGACACACTCAGGACTCCGGAGGAAGCCCGGGCCGCTGACGGCGAATCGTCGAGTCCCACTGTTTCAGCAAGTCAGCGTTTCATGTCCCTGAGCTAGCCGCGATTCATCGCCATGTGCTTTGCATGTATCGCGATTACCTCATGCGTTGCCGTCGCCTTGATGGTAAATGAGTCTGTACTCTGTAGCCAGCAAACCTTGACTTGCTACAGCCACCCAACGACCATGGCTGGCCTGACATGTGAAAATAGTTGTTCGTATGGCAGAAAAGGCAAGTTGCCATGTTTCTTCACTCATGAAACAGGACAGGAAAGCTGGCGTATCATGTGTTGTAACTTGTTTGTCTTTCTCTCCTGCATACCTGGCGCCATCCGCGAGCAGATGTCTCCGATGTCCAGAATAGGTACAACTATGTAACATGTTACCGTATGTACCACGGCCCCTCCACAACCCCTCCACAGCTTTTTTTTGGCCCCATGTACGGAGTATCATCATCATTCATGAGGAGTTTGCCTGGTTTCTCCACGACGAACTTCCCGTACAAGTTACAACTCGAGTTTTGCAACGCACATTGATAAGGAGTCAAGGACTGTTTTACACCAATATCTCGATCCTCATGCTACCCACGAATGAGACCTAGAGAATTGAGATGCGCGGCGCTTCCAATGTCCTTGTTTTGTGGCGTTGGTCTCCTCTGGGCGCGGGGCGGAGACCTAATGAGATGATGCAATGCGATGAGATGTACCTAGCTTGCCGCCGTTGTCGTCTATTGTCGCGCCGCGGATCATTTCGCTTGACGATACCGCATTGAATGTATCAGACTAATCCCTCTTCTGGTGAAACATGAGATGGATGGTGCAAATTCTCCGATTGACAGCTGATCCGCTGGCGGCGTATGTACTGTTTCAACTTTCCATGCAAGATTGTCGAGCATCCTAACAATTTAGCATGAAACACGGGCTGCCCTAAGAAAAAAAAAAAGAACAACTCCTGTGTGTATGCCACTGTATGCCACTGTATGCAGCAACGTCATATCTGTCTCGCAACGTTACGTTCTAGAACAAAAATCAGAACCAAGATGTCCGAGAAAACAGCACTCCGGCAAACTCAATCTATCTCCTCAATCCGGCGCCGAATCTGACCCCCCATGCCTTCTTCCGGGCTCACATTCACATTCAGCCCCGAAAGCCGGCTCAAGCCTAATCCCAAACCCAACCCTCCGGCCATCCCCTCAGACTGCTGCTGCTGCTGCTGCCTTTGAGCCAACAAGCTCCCAATCTGCCAATCCCGCAAACTCTCCACCACATCTCGCGCATGCTGCTGCACAAGACCATCATTATCCGTCTCGCCCACATACTCCAGCGTCCGCTGTATATCCTCACGACTAGACATCGTCAGTCCAAACCCCGGCGACCGGCCCGACTGCCTCGCCTCATGCAGCGCACGCACGAACCCCAGAATCGCTAATATAGCAGCCCGTCGAAGGATTGCGTATTCCATGTCCCGCTCCACGCTCAGGACATGAACGCAGAGATCTACCCCGTTGGAGACGAGACTTGGTCCCATACCCGCGATGTTGACCTCAAGGGCAGCGCCAAAGATGGAGAGAGCGGATGCGCGCATGCGGATATCTTCGCTGCCGCGTTTACTTTCCCAGCCTTGAATGATTTGGGCTAGGATCTCATTATTCGCTCTCTCTGTTTCCGTCATCATGCTATTCTTGTCCTCGTCCTCGTCCTCGTCCTCGTCCTCGTCCTCGTCCTCTTCGTGTTCCTCGCGCTCGTCCTCATCGCCGTCTCGAGCTGATGCCTTGTTCTTGTTCTTCTTTTTCATCTTCGCAAGTCTCTCCTCGCGGGCTTGCTTGGCCTGCGTTTTGGGCCTGTGGGCTCGCCGGCCGGCGATGGAGAGTAGTGTTTCCATGGTCTGTTGGGCCATGTCGCCTGAGAAGGTCTCCCCTAGACGCTCAATGACTTGTAGGAGTGCCTCTCCGAAACGCAGTCGAGTGTCCGTGGAGCATTGTTCTTTGGGGTCGAGGTAGTTGTCGAGAAGCTCCCGAAGAGTGGTCTTGGGGTGCTTGTTCGCTAGCTGTGTGAAGATCTTGATGACCCGTAAGTTGATGTAGTCCTCGTTGTCTCGGAGCAGATTCGACATCAGGACCGTGACGGCTGTGATGTCTAGAATGGGGCTTTCTGCTGTGATCAAGGTTGATAGCATGGTGAGTCCTTCTGATACGACTGGTGGTGGATGGTCTCTGTCGCCAGTGATGTAGTTCATTGCGAGATTGTAGGTTTTTCTGTCCTCGATCTGGCGACTTGATGGAGTGGAAGAAGAAAAGGCTTCATGGTCGTTTTGGAGAGGTTGGCCAAGTTGGTCTCGATATTCCAGCAGCATGGTCAGATTTCTGGCTGTCGCTGAGATGTCGTTGCTTTCAGAACAGGCTATTTTCCGGAGTGACACTTCAATCAGATCCATGTCTCGGGGTTGTATATCTGATCGTTTGAAGCTCGCGGCGGTGACTACTAGATTCAGTAGACTTAGAATGACAGACATGACGTCGTCTCCCAGAGAAACCTGCGCGTTTCCTCGTAGCACCTGGCATATAACCCCCATGAGCTGATCAAAGTGGCCGACTAGTTTATCTGGTGCCGTCTCCATCAACTTCTGCAGGATGGATAGCTCGGCAAGCTCCTGAAGCGAAGAGTCTGCTTGCATGCTCTGGCTGCTGGGTGCAATCTTGATACTAGTCTCATTTTGTTGTTTCAGAGACCGGATCCAATTGCGTAACAGGACAAGAAATAGCTCGGATATCTCCTCGTTGGAGCAGAAACCTGTGATGAGCTTGGCCAGCTTCTCGGCTCTAGGTTCGACCTGCAGCAGGTCAACTCCCACCGGGCTGGACACTGCCTCGACATCGATTTTCGAGTGGCCGTCAGCTCGGAATCGCCATGTGCGCTCCGATTCATGTGAGGATCCCTCGCATAGGATATCCTGTATAAAAGAGGCTATGGCGTCCGCTTTACCAAAAAGCGTAAAATAAGTCTGCAAAAGACTTTCTGCTGGAGTGCAATATTTTTGCGCAATGGCCTCGGTGTGGTTGGCCATCGACGCCAGCGCCCATAGTTGTAGTAAAACCGGCTTCAATACCCGTCGACACAGACCTGGCGATGGATTCGAAAGCACAAGCACTTTCAGCCGTCTCACAGCCGCAACGAGCTTCTCGTCTGAGACCAGAATCTTGTCCCGACCAAGGTGGACAATCTCGTCGCTTGGCTCCTGGCTGAGCCCCAGATCGCGTTCTCGCGCGCTTTGTAGCGAGTAGTTGATCGGCTCAATCAATGGCCGTACAAACGCATTCCATCCTGCTGCTCCTATATCCAACCGCTTCTCAGTCCATGTCCTGGTCAGAATACGCGTAATGGGCTTATCGTCTCCTTACCTGGAGCGCCCATCTGCTTCTTTCCCAGTATGCCAAAGCCAACGATCTGCGCTGCCGTTTTGGCAAGATCCTCCCCCGCATCGCCATCAAACAGGGCGAACAGCTGGGGAGCGATGCCACCATACCATTCACCGGGGCTTAGGGTAGCAGGCACAGTGGACAGCAGTCTAGTCGCAACAGCTACAGCCTCATGGGTAATATTTGCGCCCGACTTTTGCGGCTGTTGACTTTGTGCTGCGGCATCATGAGTACTCGGATGGACGGAAAATACGAATTCCAGCGTTCCGCGAACTCCATCAGGCCTCAGAGGCAAACGGGTAAGAGCTTGCAGCAATGGGTCCCGCAGCCATGGGGGCAAGACATCCGGCTTAATCAATGAATTCAATGCTGGGAGAAGAATCCATGTGCTGGTGCTGCGAGAGCTGTCAGCGTCGAGTACTGAATCTCGAAAGCCCAACTAGCCATACCTAGCAACGAGGTCCTCATACGCTTGAAGCGCTGGTACTCGGCCTTCCGGCGCGGTTGATGGGTCAAACGCTGCCTTGCCCGCTTCTACAATCTGTTCAATTATCTTGGACGGCGGCGGGCCTTTTCGATGGGCTGATTCCGCCATTGGGAAACTGATCAACCGATGTCGTCGAAGACCGCAGCCATCGATATTTAGTTTGGCGGTTTTGGATGCTCGCCCACAGTGCTAGATTTCACATAGCGGTATACACACTGTGCCTCTCCCTTTCGGGCAACTTAGCTAAGTCTTGGCGTCGGGCGACCGATTGACGCGATTGACGCGATTGACGCGATTGAACAAACGGGAACTCGCGTCGCGTCGCGGTCGCCCCACAACACCTCCACAAGACTCCGACAGGTATATCTTCGACGGACTGGACGTGAGCAGCTTGAGTTACATACATCTGTAGCTTTTGTGCCCTCCCCAGAGACTCTTCTCTGGCATACTCTTCTTTGAAACGTTTTTTTTTGTCACAAGATGCAGCACCTCTTCGAGCTCATACCTTTCACGAACGAGCTTCAACAACTTCGCCTCGCCTGCCTCTCAGTTTCCCGAAACTCGTTTTCCGAAAGGAATGTCTATTGCAGACCCCCCTCCCCAGACTCGTTATACATGACCTGCTGCGCCCGAACCTGTATCAGGACTTCGTTGTTTGCAGCATATGGACCTGTCGTGCATTGCGTCGTCGGTAACTTGACGATACGGCCTGACCGGGGGGAATGAGCGTCGGAACTTAACCCTAAGCTTACCACTGGTTCAAGTGTTGGGCCCTATTGCTTTGCCTCATCTTTTACACCTGAGACACGCCGATGCTGTCTTCTCACTGAAAAGTGAGCTCGGACGCGTCGCGTGCTTCTCGATAGGTAGACTGTTGAGGGAGGGATATCCAGTCATCGTTTGGTGCGCGAGAGTCAGACGCCATGGCTTCAAGTGGTGCTCACTTGGATGAAAAGCTTCAATCCGAAGCGCCGTCGGCCTGGCTACTGGAATGACAATGCTGGCCAGCAGGAGCGGCAGCTTCAAAGACGTTCTGTCAATACCTTTGGGAACACTCAAATCTGGGTATCGGCGTGCTTCCCTCGCGTAGAGGTGGATCGGGATAGCGAGTAGAGCCAAGAAGAGGTCACACACAATCAGCCGTTGCATTTCACTCAACTTTTCTCAGAGCCCTATCTCGTCGGAATCACTGCACATTATTTGCACGTGTAGCGAGGGGCTCATGAGTCTCAAACAGAGATGCTCGGCTGATAGAGACAAATCCTGCCGATTCTTTTGTGCCCTCGGATCTTGCGGTCCAATCCATGAAGGCACGTCGATGTATACCAAACCAGATGTTTTCAGACCCGATTTGCACTTTGAAGCCGTAGCTGGGGTAACTCCCGGTCTACGCGATGCATACATTGAGCCGTGGCCAGGCCCATTAACTTCTACTTGCGATGTTCAGTCGCAACGACGGAGGCGCCAGATACACGTTATTGGGCCACTTGGTCCTTTAACACATGCCTCGCCATTTCCTTCCAAAAGAAAGATTGTCGAGATGAAAGCGCGGTTTTTATGGATGTTTTTTGTCCGCGCGTCAATGCCCTCCTTTTTGATCTTGCCCTGGCCGCAAAACCGGGAGAGGAATCAAAAACAAGTCCTAGTGGGTAGCGAAGAACACACAGAAGAGGTTCTCATCTTGGCATCAGCGTTTGTGGCCTATCGTGCCGACAGAGTCGAGGAAGATGCAGCACGTCTTGTACGGCGCAAAGCAACCGGATTTTTTGGAAATCAAGCCTCTTTGACGCCTTTGCCGTGTAAGTTGTGCGTGTTGGCATTAGTTCTGGGACCCATCTCGAGTTGGTGTCAGAGTTTTGTACTCGTCCGGGGCGAGTGTCAATCACACATTGCGTCAAAGTGCGGAGATGAGGTCTTGAATGAGTCTTCTCATTATTGGCTTAAGAGGGCAGGCCGTTTGTATAGGTAGCCCTGGTTGTCCTCGTGCCTGCAAAGGTGGGAGGACAACCCCCCTTCGTTGCGGGGATAAGTCTACCCTTTCCTACACTCAGAGATGACACTGGTTAACGAGCAATTGCAGGCACCAACGTGAGTGTTGACTTGTGAGCAACGTTCTGAGTTCTCGGTGATGAGCGGACGATATGACTGCCTCGGCGACTCGACTATATCAAAGTAGAATTGTGCATCATGAGACCGTTGGCTGATGCATGCAGTAGGTATGAGACTTGGTCTATTCACACTTCTCGTATGTACTATGAGGTGTCATCAGCCAGAAAATCCCACAGTTCGCAATCCTTTGAACGCCATTACTTTCCGAGGGGAGGGAACTTGATAGAAAGATCCTGGTCCAACAACATGGCCGAGAATGATTGGCGCACTCCGTATCTAACTTCTGACTGAGAAACTAATCGTGGACGACTGAGTAGCATGGCATATATCACTGGGGCGGCTTCTGTCGTGTCAATGTGACTGGACAGCTTTGCTCAGTTTAATGTGGGCTGCGCAACATGGAGGATCAAGCAAAGACGTTGTCATTCGTCGTATAAGGATGTAGGCCTCCATTGCTGTATCTCGCTGCTGCTCTCGAATGCTAGTCTCACGCGTCCCGTGAGAGCTGTCGTTGCTCTTGTCATCTCTTCCCACGGGTTCGCCACAGGGCTCTTTTGAGCCTTGTAATTGGACTGAGCGCAATCTAAATCCCTCAACGAGGAACAATTGGAGGGCAAGTCTATTCTAGGGAATCTGCTTACGTCGTACTGTCCATGACGAGAGAGTACCTGGCAGTCATGGCTCCAGATCGCTGGGAACTAGGTGATGATCACCAAACTCCAGCCGGCAGTGTTGAAAGCAATTTCTTGATCAAATCTGAAGTTCAGACTTGAACAATGACACCCCAGTCGGAACAATACGGAGTGGCCGGGTGACTCAGAAGCCTCACGTTCGCAACGTGGTGCGCTGCATTTTTGATGATGTTTCAAGCTACATGAAGTGACGATCATTTTCGTGGATGCCGTATATGTCAAAGGTTCAACTGTAACCGGAAGGACTCCGTTCAAAAGCTTCAAATGACAATGACCGAGGGCGACTTTGATGTATTGGATGCGCTTTCAATACGAGGAATTGCCACATTCAACTCTCTCATCCTAAACAGCCGCAGTCGATTGCGACGACATGTAGAAGGTTCGGCTACATAGTGGCGAAAGAGATATGTATCAAATCTATAATGACAAACGAAGCTCAGACATTTAAACAGGCACGATCATTGGTATTTCTTGACCAAGTCGGACTCGTAGCAAACCCACAGCACGATGTGGTTCATGAGGCAAAAGGAAGCCGAGACGTCCTTGAGTCCAAACGCCCAGCATGTTTATGAGAAGACACCAAATTAGGAAAGCTCACGACATGCCTCCTTTCGCCATTGTGTACGGCATTGTCACGTTCGAGCCCACAGAAGGTATTCTGAGCACCTTTGCTTGCCTTTTACGTCATAATGCAATATGCCGCAGATGCATGCAACGTGTCTGCATCTAGAGCATGTATTGCTGTCATCTCACCATAAACTTTCGACGGAATCACCAGAAATATACGCGGACTTCATCCACAAGACCGTAAGACATGAGCCCCTTGACCCAGTGCTACCGGTAGTGACTCCGGAAACCCCCATACTGCATGTACGTCACTGTCCACTGGAGTCTAGACGACTGTTCTAGATTTCCCCCCGGCGCAGATCATCCCGGCAGCCGGCACATGCAAGCTCGATGTCATGGCGGCTTCCCCTGCCATCTACTCTACCTATGTACATACAACCTAGGTATGTACGAGTGACAACTACATAGGCATCACCACGGTCAGCCCGGCAAGGGCCTGTTTCTTCTGCGGAACGAAACCCCACGGGTTCCGAAGGCGGGTTTTCCATGCCATGTGTCGGGAACTTTGGATATTTCAGGGAAAAACCACATGCTTTTCTCACGTTACCGCATAACGTCCAAGGGACACTGCTTGAATGGTATGGTTGCCAGAACGCAGTGTTTATGGTCCAAGGCCTTGAAGACGTTCCGCTTTAGCCGCTTATTAGACAGACAAAGTGCAGTTTGACCGTGCAGTCCGGACTCCGCGCCTTCCGCCATGTATATACATACCTATGTATGTTTATTCCACTTCTGGCGGATTTGCCATCATCACATGCTCCGTAAAGTACCTATGTACCGTAAAACTAGATTTGCGCATCATATAGATGGTGATTGCCGTACGACCCGAGGAAGATGACCAGGCGGTCAAGCCGGAAGTCTGGCAGCTTCTCTCGTTCGCTCGGCCTCGTGCATGTCTTTTGTCTAGGTAGGCCTTCCAGAAGATCTGTCCTACGACTCGCGAGTCTGCGACCAACTTCCACATATGTACATACAGAGTACAGAGTACAGAGTACAGAGTACAGAGTACGTGGACGATAATGACTCGTCATCATGACAGTTGTTATTTGCGGGTGACAGAGCCAAGTAAGTGCCAGGGGGGCCAGATCTATGATTCTCGTGCTGCGACAGAATCGTTCAGTCGGACGAACTATACAAGCCGTTTACGATGCGTATGCGCTCATCATGGCAGTCGGGTCGTGCATGGATTCTTGGACCGCGCATCTTCTCTGTAAAGACTGGTGGGACTTCATCTCGCAAGCAGGCCCCGCGCGTCCCCTGGCCATGGAAAATGGGAAAATCGCATCCTTCTACTCCGTAGTTCTTCTACGGGGTAACTCCATAGTTAAGGGTCCCCCCAAAGGCAATTGCAAGTGTAGCCGAGTGGATGAGGTGGAATGCGTTTGAGGAATTACGTTATCAACGGAGAGTCATGTTTAAGCCTGCTGCCTACTGTCCATGACACACGCGGCATAGGTACTCCGTACTATCACTCGAACCAAGGGGTTTCTTCTCCACGTTTTAACGAGTACCTAGAATTTGGAGGTCCTTGTCTCACGCGGTAGAACCGGGGAGAGCCGTGACCCTTCGTGATGCACATTGCAGAATTGGATGGGCCATCTTTGGCCATCTTTGGCCATCTTTGGCCATCTTTAGCCGTCTGGTCTGGCACCAGAACTTGTACAACTACGTGAGGGCATTACATAAGCCGGCGATGCCTACGGAGTCTGTAGTAACTCCGTACAGAGTATGTAGTTATGTATTGTGTAGGTACATAGTTACTCCATTGTCGCAGATTGACACGGCCGCACGAGTCTTGGGGCCGCAGGCGAGCGAATAATACCAGAGACCCTATATGCGTTGTACATACCAATGATCATGGAAGAGTAGCTTGAGAAGTTGTTGAGCTCGGTCCCGTGGGAGAAGGAGCGGTCAGGCCTCCTTCCGAGCGACGGGGACGTGTGCTGCCGTTTGTGGTGCATCGATTCGAAGTGAAGACTGGGCATTTGCTTCAACTTGCGTCACCAGCATACATCATCCCGGTGCTTCCATTCATTCAAAGTTTGTTTTCTTGAGGAAATAGCGGCATCTATCTTTGCCAAAGGCTTTCTTTCACTGACGACTCTAGGCCGCCTGGAATGTATTATAGATATGTACCCTGAAGCCGGGTTCCCGACGACTGGTTGTTCATCTTGCGTCTTACTCTTCAGGATTTTCCGAACGTGGTCAAGAGATGGCTCCAGAGCCGCCGCTTATCTCACAGCTCTGATTCAGCGACTGTGGGTATACATGCTTGCTGTGGCATAGGTAGCGAGAGGCATTCGGAGAAAACCAAAAGTGTGCGGCACGTTGGCTGAATGGGTGAAATGATGTCCATTTCTGGTAATCTCCTTGTCATTAAAGTACTCGAGCTATTTGCTAATGTTCAGGAACTCCGTGTAATATTTGACAGAAAGTACATCGAACTACATGCTCCGTAGAACTAAGTCCCTGACTGAGGAAGTGTAACCCCACCCACGCTCGCCTTGTACTCCGTATGCTCACCTTCCTGGCGTTTCACAGAAAAAACAACCCGAGCTGGTGATCCTTGCAACCCAGGAGTATGTAGCTGGTTCCCCACCTCAGCACTTGCTGTTTGTTTCCCCCTTTATTCCAGAAGAATGGAAGAAGGAAAAGAAGGAGAAGAACAATAAAAACTCCGATAAGCTTTTGCAGGGCTTCAGTGCGCTACAGGCATAAAAGTCCTTCCTGAAACACTGCGAATTCGCCCCATGCGGTGCAATGGCCCAGATCAGTGATACCTCCGACGTTGGTAAGAAGCACACTTTCGTTCCATGGAAATCGTCCAATTGGGACAATAACGCCCAAATTGACATACATAATTGGATACTTGGCATCTGGCATGCCTTCCAAGTCCTCAGAACATCCTCGCATGACGATAATTCGTTATTCTCTGCCTGTATGGCAGGTGATGAAATTCGCAATCCGACGGCTGTGCTTCATGTTCAAGTGGGACGAACGAGAGACACCCAGGCGTCGCACTCATGACTGGAATAGCAGGCGGAGGTCGAGCGGCCGTGTCTGTGACTGTCCAGTAGTCGCTGGGTTCAGCTGGAGCCGCAACTTCCATGAGTGTATATTGCAAAACGCCGTCATGCACACAGGGCACACTAATATCTCGATTTATCATTGAAAAAGGTACGGCTGCCATCTCGTCATCTCGACCCTCTGCCTATCAATGGAGTCAGTACTTGGACCGAAAGAAAAAAACCAAGGGTTCAGCCAATACTGATAAGAATGAGCAGGTAAGACTCACAAGACAAGTTGCGCAAGGAGCATTGTTCATCCAAACCCAATTTTGGCACTCGTGTGTATAAAAGTACTTGCAGCGATACTTGTAGAAACCACCCGACATGTTGAGCTGTGATGTCTTAACTTTTGTTTTGCAAGGGTGAAATGGCCAAAGTATGCGGAAACAAATGATCTTGCTCGACGGAAAACAAGGAAAAGAATTCTTTTTAACAACCGAAATGAAATATCGTAGACGGAATGTCGTCACTTGTATTGTTTGGAGATAATGAGCCGAGTGACCGCTTTCTCGGGGAGGTAGAGATAAACACTTATATATCAACTTCAAGCGCGGTTGTATGTCGACCGGGTTGGAGATACGTATGCAACAACGCCTCCGCGCGCGGCCCCCTCTCTCTTTCAATCGGCATTTTTTTGCAACGAAGACGAGAATATACGGTTGTTTCCGTGAACAAGTTCGAGCCTGACCAGGATAGCCACTGCCTTGAACGTTAATGGCTTGAAAGATGATATCGCGACGGCATGTTGGGCTCGGGTCATGGCCCGGACCGCAAAATAGAAGGAGAAGAATGGGTCGGCCAAGGGTAGGTACACCATCCTCTCATGTGCCGAAAATAAACGCTACACGTCGCTGGGTAGACCACGTTCTGCCTGCCATCCGACAGATACTTATGTGTCGGGATGATTAGCGAATAAACTTGCCGATGGGAATGATGCAAGACGTACCGCCCGAAATCTCCCCCATCTAGGTCATCCAAGGAAGTAGCTTCATGCCCTGCCGGAAGAGGACAAGATGAACCAGGCATTCTGGAATCTCAGCGTCCGTAATGAGACAGATCTCTCGAGCGCGGTAGAAGGAGGGGTTTCACTTCGTCTCTACTTGTTGTTCCTGTATCCACGACTTTCTGCTCATCTATATGTAACTCATAGAGTATGGACTTAGACAAATTGTCACTTGGCATCATACAACAAGGGTCCAAAGTAGGTACCCTAGGTAACTAATGTACAGGGCAGCGGGCCGAGCCAATCACAAAACCGCCAGTCAATGGACAGCAAGAGAGCACACCAACCTTCTTCTTTGGGCTTCAAGAACCGAGGCTGGCTGTTCGGTGACTACATACTCCGTACCTCATGTATTAGCTTGAGTAAAAGATCCATCATGGCATGGCACATTCGTTGTTGACCGAGAAGACCTGTCAGTCAATCGGCAATCTTTGCCGTCCGCAAGCTCGACGCTGCGTTCCCCAGCACTAGTCCTACATATCAGGGTTCATCAACAGAAGGCTGTCAGAAGTTGGAACGCCACGGTGCTTGAGATGCGTTTCTTGCCGTCCCAGGTATGTACATACATACTCAGACATGACAAGGCCGATTCTCACGAGCCTTGTACCTACATAATGCGCATCTAGATTCCGATCTCAAACAGTCTGAGTTGATTGGTGGCTACTTTCCCGAACCGCAACATGCCATCTACGTCTTTGTAAATTCCAATGAAAGTCCAGTCGCACGGAACAAGCTACCCATCTCGGAGAGCGGCTCTCTCACACTTTTCTTTCTATTGGACAATGCACCGCAGAACCCATCCCGGAAGAGCCGCGCCGTCCCGCGTGATGGAGAATAGCTCAAGGGCGTATCCCGCATATCCCATTGCATCAACTTTCAAGCCATCGACAAAAGTAGCCGCCGCTTACTGTCATCCAATCTGATTGACGGGACTCAGGACTCAGGACTCAGGACTCGGGACTCGGGACTCGGAACTCGGGGCTCATCCTCTCGGTCTTCCCGTCTTGATGGCGGTTATGAGCCAGAGAGTCGGTGTCGATCCGGATGCTCGTGTGTGGAGCATTGCGTAGGAAGGCTTCGAGACTATTGTCAGGGGGCATCCAATCGACCCCAACATCTTCATGATAATGCATGTCTGAGCGTCGCACGATGAGACTAAATACAATCGACTCTTCACTTGATGACAGTCAGCCGCGGAGGCCCTATAAATCCCATCCCATATGGACTATGAAATACATGCATTACCTGCTGTGACTTTCCATGTTCACTTGTCTGACTGGATACATAACTAAGATGCAAAAAGACGCCCAATGTAGCTATGTACGTAGATGCACGTTTCCCATGCCAGTCGGCTATCGTCTATGTGTATGCATCACCGGACGATCGCCTGAAACATGCATAACACCCGTGGTATTCTCATCTCGTCTATCTCCAAATTGATATCAAAAATTACGGAGTACATCTGCGGAAACAGCAAAGGAAAGAACATCTGCGGAAATGCCAAATGTGAATTGCAGTGATACAGTCCATCTCCAACGCAGCAACACAAACAGATGTTCATGCCTCGAGCGCGCAGTGCAAAATTTACGAAGAAAAGAAAAAATTCCTATGAGACGCCAACGCCAGACGACAACGACAACGACAACGACAACGACAACGACAACGACAACGACAACGACAACGACAACGACAACGACAACGACAACGACACACCCCAACACACGAACACTACCTACTGACTCAATGAACCGTATGCTGCCCCCCTCTCAAACAACAAAGATTCTCTCGCCCGCTCCCGAAGTATGCAATGCTTGAACTGACTCCACCACCCCTGGATATCTGATCCCTCCCGTGCTCCTTCTTCTTACATGGCCATCTCGGCCTGAAGTCTCCTCAGTTCGGCTTCCTCGTCGTCCTCTAGCTCGACGGGGGCCTTGACAGACACCGCTGTTCCCTCAAAGTTAGCAATGTAAACACACATCTCGCCATGTGTTTTTGTGTATTCTTCCTCGCACTCACGTTCTTGGCTAGCCACAGAAGGCATCCGTTGTCCCAAATCAGCCACAGGTACATTACCCGTCTTGAGAATGTCCTCATCGAGCTTCTCCTGCTGAAGCTCATCCAGCTCTGCCTCGAGCTCGTCTTCGTCCAAGGGATCGCCGATGGGGTTGTTCGTAATCGCATTGACAATTTCGTCGCTGAGGGCGTTTTGTTCGCGCAATTCGTCCCTGGTAAAAGAAATCGTCCTCATAAGTATTATGTAGACACTACCAAAAAAAAAAAACCCCCCCGGACCATAGGTCGACATGGAGAGAGAACACCCACATTGTCTGATCCACCTTCTCTGGTGTGAGTTTGCCGTGGATATGCTTCATGGCCTTGCCAGCCTGCTGCATGGCCAGCAAGGTCTCGTGGTTGATATTGGCAGACTCAATCGAGTTGATTTGCGTTTCCAGGGTTTGTATTTGCGCCAGTGTTTGTTCCTGCGTGTGTTCGTTGGCCTTTTTGCGTCGCAAGGCAGCTTTCGCGGCTAGAAATGGGTGCTTTTTCGTTAGCTCTTCCTATCTTCCAAACAGCCTGGTGCTTATCTGCGCGACCGCATGGCTATCCGTGAGGGGGGGAAAAGATACGAGTACAAGGCGTGCTCACCGTTCTTGTTCGAGGTTGCGTTTTTGCGCGCAATGTCTAGCTGCTCGTCTATTTGGCTCTGTAGGTGTCTCTCTCTCTTCTGAAGCATGTCAAGCTGCGTTCGCAGGCTGAGAATCGCATTCTTGGGGGAGTCCTTCCGCGCCTGGGCGGCAGCACCGCCGCCAAACCAACTCCACATCGTGGATTATCTAGGGGGGGAAAACCTGGAGGGAACTGTCGTAGAGATCGTTTGGCGGAGAAGAAGGTTTACGCAAGGTCGAAGAGGGATGAAAGTAAGGATGTCGTCCCGACGGACTATCCGCGGGATGTAGGTTGGATTTGTGAAGGGTATACAGGCGGCGATGAGGCTGGTGCGGTTGCTGCGTGGATAAGAGATGGAGGCGAAGGTCGGGCTGGTGGGGTTCTGTCTCCTCGACCCGAGGAATCAGCTGTACCCGATCGGGGACGCAAAGTGAGGCAGCGTTTGCGCTCAGAACCCAACACAGATGGAATAGCCGGATGTCTGGACAGTGACCTCTGTCCGCACCAACACGGTTTCGAGAGAGGAAGAACTGATCGTGCGAGTCTTTAGGTTTGCGTAACGGAGGGTGAAGCCGCACCTATTTACTCACACAAGGTCCAAGAAGTTAGAACTCGATAAGTGGAACGCGCGCGATGACGGCACTGCCAATTCCCCGCGCTTTACCCGCTTTGTGTCCGTCATGTGACGCCATCGCGGTGTTAAGCTATTTGCCATGCCAACTCGTTGTTCAGATAACCTCATCTAAATACTGGCCTTGGAACGTTTCGAAGGTACCAGTATCGAGTTGACGCAGCAATATTTCATGTTTTTGTCTATTATCTCTTAGAACAGACTGCTTTGCAGTACTCTTCAACACCCAAAAAATGACTATTCCTGAAAACCGGCTGAGACACCTCATCCTGCAAGAATTAAAACTAGAAAAATGGGAAAAGGAAGCGCATTAAAACACGAGAGACGCCCGAAATATGTGTGACGTCCAGCTGTAGAGCATTAAAAGCGATGCTGTAGAAGTTATCAGACCCCTGATCACGAGACTTGAACACTAGGAGGCCTATGCGTCGCCCGTCGAGATCCAGTCCATTAGTCTTCTCATTGAGAAACCGCCATGGCAATGTAGCCTAGAGCGAGGAGTAAGAATAGAAAAGGAGGGGAAGGGACGTCCTGTATCCCACGCGTTCCACCTATCGCTCCCCTCATCCTCCATGTCGAAGTATCGTAAACGCTCATACAATAATTCATCTCTTTGCAGCCAAAGAAACAATAAGCAAAAAATACAAAGACAGCGTTGGAAGCCATCCGGTCCAGGTATCAGACATGAATCGTGTTGCGGTGTGCTGGTAGTAGTGGCAGAGCGGTGTATTGGATCGGGAGCGCGGGCTGATCTTGAGAGGTCTACACGTTGCCTCCCTTCTCGTCGGTGTCGACGTGCCACACGACATAGTTGGGAAGACCAAAGACTTGGTAGCCGGCTCGTTTGGCCATTTTGGCGAATCCTTCTGTCTCTGCTTGGTTCTCAAAGGCATAGCATGGGAAGTTGATGCCTGGTAGAGGACACATCAATCAGCATTCATCAAAACACGTGTACAGCGCAACAGACTTACCAGACCGGTGAACGTCACCCTTGACCAGGATATTCACGCCGCCAATACCATCAAGCTCCATTTCTTCATCCTTGTTTTCTCGCCAGTCGCCCATCCTCGCCATGTAAGTTCTACCAGTGTCGTATTGCTTGTATCCTACACAATGAAAGTTAGAAGGGATGCCCGACGGCTTTGTGTATATCGGGGGAGGTCTACAAACCCTCGGCAAGGACAACATCTTTATCTAAAGTCGATGCCAATCTGCGGCCTTTATCTGATTCCACCCAGGAGTTATAGTCGACTAGGCAAAAAAACATCAGCATTGTATTCCAGCACAAGAGATAGATAGATGTAAGCCACTCACATCGACCCTCGATATCGACGCCCTTGTCGTATCGGTGAAACCAGATGTCTAATTATTTACGGATTAGCACACAACAAAACCAAGCGAGAGGGTTTTCCAATCCTTACTAGGAACCAAAATGTCCTTGTCGTGTGCGATGAAGTCCTCCAGAATCGTAGAAGGGCTATCTACGATGTCGACATCGCGCCAATAGACCCAGGAGTGCTCAGGCTTCATTGCCGCAGATAGCAGATAGTTTCGAGCCTTGCCCATCGCTTTTCTGCGAGGACCCTGCGCCTCGAACGAATGTCGGTGCTCAACATCTTGGCTGAGATGGAAGTCAAAGTCCTTTTGGACGATGGTCGCACTTCGGAAGGGAATCTTATCGGGTCGCTTCTGGATACGGTCTAGTTCGGACGCGAGAACCGCAAGTGTGTCATCTTTGGAGTCGGATACGAGGAACGCGATATCTATCAGGTGGTGCGGATATGAAAGCTCGGCTAGCAGCTCAAAGTATTTCGATAGGTGGGGAGCGGCGTCCTTGAGGGGTGTGAGGAGGAGCACTCTCTCCTCATTGGCAACGGCCTTGCGGGTTGACGTGATGGGATTGAGATCGACGTTATATATTGAGGGCGACTCGACTTTGAGCGAAGCGTGGTTGTTGAAGATGACGGGCGTCTGCATGTGCGCATTCCACCGGGCGTACTCGTTCTGTGACATGTCTATCGGAGGTTTTGAGGGGCCCCAGCAGTAAAAGCTAAGGAGAGCAAACACCTGTCAGTCACTTTGGCCTTTGCGATGGGTGAATTGAACGAGAAGAGGCATTTTTCTCCGCCTGTCTGTATGTCTGTCTGACTGCCCCTGTCCGTTGCCTTCCCTCTCTGTCCCTGTGACAAACGCGCTTGCAAAACAGTGGGCAAGGGATTGCGCATACCTTTGCATTTCTGACGCCGAGCTCCTGATGCCACGCCATAACAATAGTATTATCCCAACCACTGTCACAAGAAGCAAGAAGCGCGTCCGTGTGACAAGATTCCACATAACGCGGGTTGGTGGTAACTGAGCTCGGGCGGCTTTCCAATTCAAACCGCCTTTGGGGAGAAGCATGTTGGGCGATTTTGTGTGAGTGTTACACGCCCGGCCTGGAAGGAAACGAGCAGATGACAGGTGATCTCGGGTGGTGTGTTCTTGTCGTTGTTGTTCAATCCTGGCGATCGGTTCCTTAAACTCGGCGGTATCGTGGAGCCCGAAGGAGTTGAGATATCGAAAGCGCGAAGTGGAGGCAAACGAGCGTATCGGGGTCGATGGAGGCAGCAAAAAAAAAAGACCGAACGACGCGAGATGTACAGTGGCAGTACCCGAGCCTTGACAAGACAGCGATGGTCAATTGCAATGCCACGCGCAGACAATCACGTCCACAGGTTGCAACAGGGCGCTTAATCGCTGGGGATGAGAACAAAAAGGGAAGTCGCTCAAGATGACAAGGTGGTGAGTTTGGATGATCTGTTTCACGGCGTCGACGGCCCTTCTCTGAAGTGGTTCGCCTCGCCGTTGCGGTTCTGGTCCAGCTCATGGTGATGCTCTGGGGCGCTCTGCACTGCATTTTACTGGGCTCTCCGCGGAGCTCTACGCATGGCCCATCGCTAAGAAAGCTCCTGTCTCCTCCAAGTTGTCGGCCTAGGGCCCTAGAGGCTTCCAAGGTGGGCCTCGTAAGTGGGTTGAGGAGAGAAAGGCTGAAAATCGACTGGATGGTCCCCACTTCTTCCGTGCGCCAAAGAGCTTAGCCCATTGGTGATACCCTCAAGCGACTTGGGCGCATCGCGGCTGGACTACAAGATAAGGCGCATAATAGTAGCGTGGCAAAGTACTCCAAAAGTACCCACTCGGGAATAGGTGCATTCTGCATTTCTCCCCTTACTTTATTTAGAACACCTGGTCTGCTCCTGCACGCGTTCATCAAGGTCCGTTTGCAATGCTGACCCTTTGTTTCCGTCTGTGAACAGCGCGACTCCGCCATGCCCCAATTGCGCTGCTGTCTGTACTGAAGTGCTACCTGCACGAGATCGGTATACACTGTACATAGTTGAGTACTAGTTATATGCTGTGCTGGCACCTAACAGAATCCTATACTGGCGGATTGGGTGGAATTCGAGTACGTTGTCTGAACACGACGTACCACCATGTCCATATCACAGGCTCGGGCACAGTCAGTCTATCTCTCGGCATTTTTTACAGTGGAATGACATGTAATTTTCTCGGGTGGAAGAACTGCAGCGGCTCGTATTCTGTACCGCTGTGGTGACTTCTAGCCTACGCCTCCGCCGCTGAGGACTCCTCCCATCAGCGTCCACCCGAAAAGCTCTCTTCTCTGTAATTCTGGGACGTGCCACTTTGATACCCTTCGGTGCCGTCTCAAAGCGATGTCTTTCCCTCTCATTTCTGTCATCTTGGTATTTCAGCTCGAGTTCGCTTCCACAAAAATGAGTAGAACCCCGACGTGAAAGATGAGACGTATTTCCAGCGGCATATGACTGACTGGATTTGTAAAGCAAAATGGCACCGCTACGTACAGCGTGCTACGTGATCGCACCATTTGAAGCTTCAACGGTGCATGCGCGTTATTATCGTTTAGTCTTTGCCACTTCCTTTCATTCCCCGTCGAGAAACACATCAAAATCACTCGTGTTCATGGGTATCATTATATCTATTTCATCACGGCTTCCATCCATAGATCCTCTCCAGACACCCCCGTCCCAGCTGTCCACCGGGCCATATTTTCTCGAAGAGGCTATTATCCCGTCATCGTAGTATCTTTTTCTTCGTCGGCAGCGCGAATCCAGAGCACATTGTTGCACCTGTACGGAATATTGGTTAGCAACACTACCAAACCGACGCGGCTCTTCGGACAATGTCCCCCCCCCCCGACGCGACATACCTGATCAGAACTTGTCCTAGCACACCGGTGGGCTTATCAGACACATACTCCTCCGTCCCGGAAAGCTGCAAGTTCATGTAGCTGTCGACGGACACCAGTGTGCCCTTGTACTCAACCTGCCCCCACTTCAAGCGCACGAAGATAGGCTTGTTCACGAGGTCTTGCAACATCGGCCGCGGGTTGATGGGGACGAAACTCATTGTGATTGCGAGAGAGGCAAAGTCGTGTACGCGCAATTGGATGCTTTACGCGAAAAGGCCTTGAGACAGTGACGCTGTTGTGGAGGGCGATTCACGTTTGATTGACGGGGTTTGCCTGAGGGTAAAATTGCCTAGGGACGTCAAGTAAGCAATTGAGCTGGTGTCGTGCGCCGGCTTTTCTCCGGGTCCACGGGCGGCTTACATACCTAGGTAGGCATGTAACCATGTTGCCTGTGACGTTTTGCGCGACTTGGCTTGTGAATCATGTATCTCTTTTTGAGACGATGTCGAATCTGATGGTGAATATATCTTTCTGAAGAGATGATATGTGTCTGTATCTCTAGACTATCCAATAGACTGGGAGAACGGCCGACTATTTGTACATGCCTACCTATGTAGGCGCTCTGTGCTACAAGCCTACAAAAGCAGATTTTTTTTAGCCGAAGCCTGTCTCTTCGAGTGTCTCGAGGGCCGAGGCACGTCTCCTCATCAACGGCTCTCTCATCAGCACGCTTTGAACTTTTGGTGGTTCGTCATGTCAAGTTCTGGGTCGGGCCCTGGGGCTAGTCCGGTCTGGTGGCTTCCAGTGACATCAGCCACTCGAGCAAGTGAAGTGACACCAACTTGCGTCACAGTGCTCTGCCCATGTCTCGATAAAAGAGTTGTCTCTTTTTTGGATCTGTCGATTAAATCTGTCGAAAATTGATGAAACTGCATCTTATTCCAACAGCCTCATTGCTCTCGAGATCACTCGTGTCGTCTACGATCAACAACCCTAGACCTAGACACGAGGTGACGTCGTCTTTCACAATGGCAGTGACGCGTCAGTCATCACGACTAAGCGATCAAAAGGGACTGCATCCATCCGGCACAGCGGACACTACGAAGTCCGCATCAAATGAGCGAAAACGCAAAGTGTCGACGTTACGATCACCATCGCCGCCGCAAGGCGTCACCAAGCGACAGCAACTACTTACAACACCCACTAAACGGCGGACGAAGGATGACACCCAAGCCTCTCCTTCACTTCCCACAAAGACAGAAGACACTACCATGGAAGGGGAAACAAAACCTCGCAACGCAAAAGTGGCAAGACTGGCTGATCCAAATGCCACAAATGCTGCGCTTCTATCACCAGAGACATCAAGGCTTGTGGCATCAAAGAAGGTGGAGGAGCCCGAGTCACCTACCAAACAGCCAACCGCAAAAAGCAAGCTCACCACAGAAAACCTCCTGGACACTGCATGCGCGCATTTGATTAGCGTAGACGAGCGGATACGACCTCTAGTAGAGAAACATCACTGCAAGATTTTCTCAGAAGAGGGCCTCGCCGAGAAGATTGACCCGTTCGAGAGTCTAGCAAGCGGTATCATCTCACAGCAGGTCTCCGGCGCGGCCGCCAAATCCATCAAAGCCAAGTTTGTGGCTCTTTTCAGCGCCGATGGAGCAGATGGACAAGAGAAGGCATTCCCGCATCCATCAGACGTAGCCGCGTGTTCTCTGGAGAAGCTTCGCACAGCGGGTCTCTCCCAGCGGAAAGCGGAATATGTGAAAGGTCTTGCGGAGAAGTTTCGCAACGGTGAGCTCAGTGCGCGGATGTTGCTCGAGGCCCCCTATGAGGAACTCGTGGAGAAGCTCATTGCGGTTCGGGGACTGGGTCAGTGGTCCGTGGAGATGTTTGCGTGTTTCGGCCTGAAGCGGATGGATGTGTTTTCGGTGGGTGATTTGGGCGTGCAGAGAGGTATGGCGGCGTTTGTGGGGAGGGATGTGGCAAAGCTCAAGTCGTCGAAGCGAGGTAAGTGGAAGTATATGTCGGAGAAGGAGATGTTGGAGATATCTGAACCGTTCGCGCCGTACCGCAGCTTGTTTATGTGGTTGATGTGGAGGGTCGAGGATGGTTTTACGGATGTGAGTACCCTGGAGTAGAAGTCGTCGTCCGCTGATTCAGTTCCATGTCCACGGTTATGGAACGTAGAGGACCCTAGTGTGTGACTCCTTTTCCTTAATTGTCCCGCTTTGTTCAAGAATCAACGCGATGATGTGCCTATTTATTTTGTGTCGGGTCAAATCTATTTCCTTTTGTGTACTGCCACGCAACATGACATAGGTACCTAGCACGGACGGAGTGTACGGACTTGCAGCCAAATATGTACAGCCATGTCTCGGAGGCAAATCCTACATAACCCATGATAAAACGAAGAGTACTACATACCCAGAGCTGCTGTTTGAAGCAAAGCAAATCATGATGCCGATTATGATAAGGCTTGATCTGATCAACAAGCTACAATCATCACGCATGAGGGGGCGCAGATCTGTATCCACCGGGACGAACATGTTCCCTTAATGATTCGAAACACGGCCATCCATGATGCACGTGAAGAACCGTTTCATGGGGCACGGACAGACCAATGCATGAGCGTCAGGGGGCGGATGTGGCGGGAGATACCTACTCACCTACAACCCCTGGACCCGAACATGTCCGTGTGAGGAAGGACTTCAGGAGGCATTCAACAGTACAGGTAACAAAGTACTCCGGAGGTACGAGTACAGAAGCGAGTACGGAGTGCAGCCTCATCGATGACCGGGATTCGGCACACTTCATGTCGGCGTCTTTGGCGACGGTACTGCTGAACACAGAGTACATATCGTGGTACCGGTACAATCTTGCACGTACACAGCAACTTGGGTGTTGGTCGTCACTGGTCAGGGACCTTATGGCCGGACCGGGGATTAGATCGCCCTGGCACTCTCCAGGGAGTTTAGCCGAAGCCATGAAGCTATTTTGCGGCGCACCGCCGGGCTCTGTTTAACCTGCCCCACGGAGCATCTCGTTTGGGATCGAGTAACAGCCATTTCGCACGGTAATACTGTACCCGGTTCATGATTGCTTGGTCTTTAGATACCGAAAGCTTGGCGTACTCTCGCAGAAATTACAAGATATTTCAACAAAAAGCAAAGACCCTCCGTCTATCCGCCTTGCCGACGATGAGGTAATATATGTCAATGTCAACAAGCGGCGGAATGGTCTGGTCTTGTACTCCGTAGTTACGAAGTCTTGGCACGTTCCAGCTCACAGTGCGGTCGCACAGTGCAGTTTAGCCAGATGAGCCTGCGACAGAGGCATCTCAGCGGGATCAGGGGCGGAGCCACAAACAGCCCGGGGGGATTGGGCCGGGCCACACACTGTGACGCACAGCAGAGCCAGGGGAGGGGTGTGTCAAGGAAGAAGGAACGCGCTGCATTGCTTGAAGAGACCAACTCAAGGCGACCAACATGAGAAGGCATTTTATCAACGTCTTCTGTACTCCGTGGTCTACCGGTTTTCGTACTGAAGAGATGCTGCATGCTGCACATTGCACATGCGTGAACCAATAAAATGCAAGTCTGCTGGTAATACAGAGTAGTTGGTAGACATTCATAAGATGAGGTCGTACCCGCTGGTTTTTGTCATCTGAGACTTCGCGACGCCCCGGCTATGAGCGGGCTTTGCCGACACGGCGCACGATGTTACGGTGCTGCCACTGCAGCGGATGTCGTGATATGGCACGAAGCTAGATCCGTGACGTGTGCATGTAGGTGCTCTGCACTCTGTACAGAGTATGCAAGTGTTAATCACGGATGCATATATCATGTGTATATGTATCTACTCCGTACGTATGAATAATGCATGTATGCAGCAATGCCGCACTAATTAATCAGAGTCTGGTGTTATTGCTTCGCAAGCTCGTACATATCAGGCACAACATACCGACTTAGCTGACCTCTCGCGAAGATTGATACTCGATAAATCACTCAGACATGCATCCGTGGCAGTGAGAGTACCTTGTGTGACAGAGGCATCTACATACATCTACTACACAGATCTAGGTATATACCTACAACTCACATACACCTACATACACCTACATATACCTACATATACCTACATACGCCTACATACGCCTGCATACGCCTGCATGTACCTCCACGGCGTCCATGGCGGTCTGGTCACTCTGCGCTCATTCATGCCATTCATCTGTGGCGAGGCTTGGCGTTGTTGCCGACGGCCGCGTAAACGTTCCTTCTTCTCCCTGCCAAGTTTACGGATCTGGGTGGCCGGACCAACGACCTAGACAATTCGAGTGAAAGGAGTTTTTCTGACGACGAGAACTTGGCGCGTGAAGCTTGAGACGACGATGTTTCGCTGCGTAGCCTTGCATTGATCGTTGCATACGATGGTGAATCCAGATCTGATCACATGGACGGATTTCCAATTCCTGGAGCCTGCGCACGAAAGACCCGGTATGTACATACTGGTGACCGCACGACATGTTGTTGATACCATCACCATCAAAGACAGATTACGGATTCAAGTGTTATGAACTCTGCTTTGCGATCGAACGTCCTTGAGTCGTCTCGCTCGTAATACAGAATACTGTACGTAGGTACCTGTTGGAACTAACACCAAGCAGTACCACGTGTGACGGGAGGCCGCAATGGCCCAAGAAACATGCGACTGCCGAGGGTTTCTACTCGGCATGTTAAGATCCATCACATAGTCCGTACGTAGCACTGTTTCGTGCATACTGGGAGGATTGACGACGATGCTGCTAGTAGTTTCATGGCATGAGGTCGAGCGTCTTGGTGTTCTGACGGAGTTGTCTCCAGTCCCAGAAGATGCTGTTTTGGCCGATGCGGCGCTGTTTTCGTTGTGGAGCATCCGTGCCTTTTGTCCCAGATCCCCCCACAGCTCCAGATGGCTGGCATGTCCGTTGCGTAGAAACGCCTGAGAGGAAGAAAACAAACTTCAAAGAAGAGGCCGGCAAAGTCTGATCCTCGATTGCCGTCGCCACAGTTGTCTCAACGTCACTCTACCGGCCTGAGCGACGGTTTGTGCCGTTTGTGCCACAGTAGAGTGTAGGTGGACAACGATGCGGAAGCGCCACAAACAAAGGGGGGAGCCAAGCGTAGCCAAGCCGCAGCTACCGTAGCCAAGCGTCTCCAGCAGGCAGCCAGGAGTGGTTAGGGACTCGTAGGGAGTGGCTAGCAGATGGCAACGGTCCCGCCAGTGGCCGCTACACCCCTTTTCCTAGCGGCCTTGTTGATACTGTAGTCTGTACGTACGTACCTGTGCTCCGTACAAGTGATAAGGGGGGTTTTCGGGACGGTGTCGCGCCATTCGCCATTGGCCCAGGTACATACTGAAAGTCTGAGGCGGCGAACGGGGACCCTGGCATGACATCGTGTTGCTTGGTACGCCTCTCCTCTCTCACTGGTGAGTCGTGACTGGAGAAGTGACTGGAGACCGGAGAGGTGACTGGGCCCCCCGCCCCGTGTCAAATCAATGGTCCTGGACCTGGTTGCCAGGCCTTGCCCCTTGGCCCACTTGGTGGTCTCTGTTCCTCGTCCTCGTATGTGCCAGAAATTGGGGGTTCCCAGCCAGGCGAGGAGATGAGGCAAAGTGCCTGGCTTTCTGTTTTCCTGCCGGTATGAAAAGGCCCTCCCTTCTTCCCGACCCTCGCCCAACTGCCGTCGTCTTTGACTGTTGATTCTTTTTGCATTCTCTTCCATTCCCGCCACTCGTTCGTTGGGCTTATTGTCGCCTTTTCTCACATCAACGGTCGCCTCCTTCTATTAACGCGTCCTCAATTGTCTTTAATTGATCGAACCGAGAAAATCCTCTTTCCATAACAACAAAGCATTTGCAACTAGGAGACTAGCGAGAATACAGGTACGTTTTCAGGCTCTGTTTCGGCACCCAAGGAAAGGGGGTCAAGACGAACATCCCTTGCTTTTTGCAGTCACGTTCGGGACTTCTTGATTTCAGCTCAAGTCCGTCCTGGGCGAGATTGCTGCATCCCATTTCTACCGCTCCTTCCTTCCCAAAAATTTCCCTGCCTGCTCAACCCTTCGGATATCTCGGTCCTGCCTCGTTCACAAAGGCTACCCCGTCCGCGTTTAATCGACGCCTGCTTCCTTGGGCTGGCCTGGCTGAGACAAGTCACCTTCAGTTCTTGGCCTTTCGGACACGATCTCGCTTCGATAACATCTTTTGTCCGCCGCCGTCGTCGAAGGAGCGTTTTGATTTTTTGTTGTTTTTCTTGGGAACACAGCCGATAGATTTTACACATACTCCAAAAAGACCACAAGCAGAGTCAGGAACCCCTTCTCATCAAGGACATTTGCTCGCAGTCATCACACTACCACAACACGCCCATTTTCAGATCTGGAGGAAGAATTGAAACTAATCTGATTGATTTATAGATACGATGCATTCCGTCAACTTGTTCTCGGCCATTTTGGCCGTGGCCAGTTTGGCATCGGGTAAGCGTGACTCCCAGATACCCTCGCGCGTGCAGAATTTGGCAATCTAACGATTATTTGATGTAGCCGACTCTCTGTGTGACAAGGACATGACCATCACGGATCCCAAGGCCACCATTAAGTGCGACGTGATTAAAGGCAACGTCTTGATCGATCCATCGGTAGCTGGCAGTTTGGAGATCGAGGGGCCTAAGCAGATCAAGGGTGATCTGATTATCAACAACGCCACCCAGCTAATCAGCATCTCCTCCTCCTCTATCAACTCTATCGGAGGAACTCTTCGCTTGCAGGGGTTGCAGCTCCTGAGCAGCTTCAGCATGCAGTCCCTGAAGTCGGTCGACAAGCTTGAGTTGATCAACCTCAACCAGCTCAGTGGCTTGACGCTGGGTACCTCCGGAGTCACCAAGGCTACCTCCATCAGAATACAGGACACTTTCATCAGCGATCTTAGTGGTTTGAATGTTGCCAGTGCGGACAATATCACCATCGCCAACAATGCTCGCTTGAACACTTTCAGCTCCAAGATCGAAAATGTTACGTACACTCTGTCAGTTGTCCGCAACGCTGGTAACATGAAGGTCAAGCTTGCCCACCTCGAGAACGCTGGCGAGCTTGATTTCCGATCCATCGAGAGCTTTGACGCCCCCATTCTGGAGTCTGCTGGTCGTATCAGCTTCCAGGAGAGCCCCGAGCTGCTGTCCGTTTCTGCCAACAACTTGACCTCGATCAAGAACTCTCTTACTCTGAACAACAACAAGAAGCTTGCCAACATTTCCTTCACTGCTCTGAAAACGATTGGTGGTGATATGACCATCCTCAACAACACTGCGCTCATGAAGATCAACCAATTCCCCGAGCTCAAGACCATCGGTAGCGTTCTTTTGGCCGGTAGCTTCAACACGTAAGTCTGCCCTCATCGGACGATGAAATGGCTGAGCTGCTCCAAGTACTAACCCTTCCCTTCCTTACTAGTGTCGAAATCCCCAAGCTGGACGACATTTCTGGCTCTGTTACCGTTACCTCCACCACTGATATCTCCGAGTTCTGTGGTTTCTTCGATGGCTTGAAGACCAAGGGCCTCATTCGTGGCAAGGAAACTTGCACTTCCAACAACACTAAGGCGAACGAGGGTGGCAGCGGCGGCACTTCTGGCGGCAAGAAGTCGTCTGATGACAGTGAGTCGGCTGCTACCGGCGTCAGTGTGGGCACTGCTATGCTTTGCGTTGCTGCCATGGCTGGATTGGCACAGCTGCTGTAAAGGGGGTGTGAAAACAGCACATCCAATGGTGGAAACGGCGTCGTTCTCAGTTACTCATACTTTTCCCGCTTTTTCTTCGGACAGCAGTTCGCGATGTATTCTATCCCTCATCTGTACGAGGGCAGGCTGGCCCCTACGCGATAAACACGCCTGTCTACGTGTCATACATGCTAGGACTTAATAATGGATTGTTTTTGATTTTGCAACGGTTAAAGAACATTGCGTGTTTTAATATACAATATGACTATGACGCTTCAATTGAGCAGCTGTCGCGCGAATCTTGCCGTGCCGGTCAACGCAGTTACTTGCAGTGGCAATTTACAAAAGTGATGATGTCGCGCGCAAACTCCTCACTTTCACGCGTCATGTCATTCTGCCCAGTGCCCACGCCTCCCTGTGTTGTGTGTTACAGTCTGGACTCTGCAGTGGATATGCACCATTCTTATAGCCTAAACCCCTAATTTAGTGCATACATTGCTCAGCCCCCATCCAAAATTAGTACATCGCAGCCCACTTGAACTCTATGATCTGCTCTTCTCTTCCCTCGCCCTGCATGTCATTAACTCGATTCGTGAGTACATACTCGTGCCATGTAATATTTCTATGAGGGGGACGAAAACAAGTAAGTGGACAGAGGAAAGCTATGATGTATGATATATCCCCTCGTCAAAGAGTTTCGGGTCATAGAATTTCGGGGCAATGTTGTTGCCGTTGAAGTTGCGGCCGTCTAGTTCGTTGACGGCCTGTGAGGTGTGTAGTTAGGTACGGTTAGCATGCGGAGCAAAGAAACGTATAGCAGTGCTTTTTTTCTAGGGAGTGCTTCTTCTTCTTCTTCTTCTTCTTCTTCTTCTTCTTCTGGAGAAGGTTCTTTGGACTGGTTCGTTTGATGTGGCTTCGGTTGAGCTAGGGGAGAGGGGAGTGAGTACGTACACGTAGTGCAGATACCGCAGTCGTGAACTTGATAAAGACCTGCCGCGAGACCGGATCTATATAGAGGCGCTCGACTCGTCCATACTACCACGTTTACAATAGTCAGCAAAACACTGCACGTCTTGAATCGCAACCACAGTCTTTCTTCTCCCTCCTCATGCTCATCTTTATGTTCAGCGGAAGTGGCTGCTTGAGAACTGGTCAATCACGTAAAGCAGAATAGACATACCTTCTCCCCACACTCCTCCCCGATTTCCTGCCCCAGCCCATCCGCAATCTCGGCCGGCAAATCCGGCATATTCTCCAGCATGTTCCGCAGGACAATCACATCGCTCATGGTGCCGAATTTGCCGGCCTTTTCTTTGCTCTTGCTGCCTATGATGCGACCCTTGCCAGCGGGTTCGGCCCAGCCCCCGCCGTCAGCATCCGCTTTGCGACGTCTTTTTTCGACGTGTACCTGGAGGGGCTTTACGATGCCGGATTCGTGGGCACCGAGGCCGGAGCCTTTGGTCCAGCCGTATTTGCCCATGAGGCGTTGGGCGAAGCCGGATTGGCCGGGGCGGGTGGATCGTGGCTGGGGTTCTTGATCTTCTATTTCAGGGTTGTTGCTGTTGTTTGCGCCGAGCATAGGAGGTGGAGAGAGTGGTTCATCACCGTTGTAATCGTCTTCGTTGTTGCGGGATGGTGACAGGGCGGGTTGGGTTGTGTATCGTATGGGTGCGCGTGAGATGGTGGCTGAGTCTGTCGGCGGCGGAGGGAACTGAGGAGCGTGTGATTGTGATGGTGGTGAATGGGGAACAGGAGGGAGAGGTTGCTGGGTTGACGATAGTGCCATACGGCGAGCGTAGGCCTCTTCGGCACTTTCTTCGGGTGGTGGCGGTGCTGCTGCTGCTGCTGCTGCTGGAGGTGATGGAGGAGGTGGTGGTGCAAAGGCGTAGGAAGGTGGAGGAGCAAACTGGTCTGAATCATGATGTTAGTAGGACCACTAAGTAAGAATGCTAGATTGAAGACAGACGGGTTAAAGAACTTGAGATTCTAGTTGGGCAACAGAGGGCGATCCCGGCTTGTATAGGAGAGCGAGATACGTACTTAGAGCAGGTCTCCTATCTGCCTCATCCTCGTCAGACGAGAGATCTCTTCCCTCATGCCTGTTCCTATGTCGGTATAACAACGCCTTCCACTCTCGCACTTCTTCAATCTTCTCATCACTCCTCAGGTACTCCTCAATATTCGTCGGCCTCGTGGGATCGTATATCTCGTCCCAGTCCGTCTCCAGCTGCGCATTCTGCTGCTTCTTCTTCTTTTTGCGGCCACCGCGCTGACGCTTTTCCACAACATGACCATATTTCCACGCGTCCTCCTCCGTAGCGGCCCAGTCTGCGAGGGAGCTCTTGGTGAGTGCTGGCCCTGAAGATGACGAAGAGGTCGCTGCCGGTGCAACCTGTGCAGCCGGGGTCGGTACATCTTTAGTGGCTCCGCGTGCCTTTGCGGAAGAGATAGACGTGGCTTTGGGGAAGGTTGCTACGGGCTTGGCTTGCTTAACGGGCGGTCGGCGGATGGGCTGGAATCGCAGCGCAGGATCAGGAGCTTTTCTTGCTTCAACTGCGCCGGTCTGGCTGTATAGCACCGGGGCGGAGGATATGGTGGCAGGCGGAGTTGGGTCATTGGGATCCAAGAGGTTGTCATATAATGAAAAGGGTGCCTTTGGAGGCGGTGGAGGAGGCGGAGGGGCCATTGTGTTCTAGATAGTCATGAATAGTTGCGTCGAAGGAGGTATGTATTGTTACAAAGAACCAGGGCAAGAGCGCGTTCATGCGCTTCTGCGCCAACTGTGCCTCGTCACGCGGGGACCTGAGGACCTAGCTTTAACGCCGTGAGCAGAGAGCCTGTCACATCATACCAGATTTGACACCGCAGCACTAAACTGACCTCTGCTGATAGACCATGGGTGTGTAGCTCCAATGTGTGAGGATCAATGTCGCTTTTGGCCTCTCATCCAGCAACTTTCGGCGGTTCTCGAGTTCGGGTAAATGTCGGTCCAGCGAAGGCACAGCTTCAAAGCTATTTTGTTGTGGAGGGAGGACAAAGGAAGGTACGTCACGTGGAACTGGGGTCTTGTGTGCCCCGCCCAACCTAATGACTTCCGCGAACTCCAAGATTAGGTTTCCCCATTCTATTCTCTTGCCTTCACCTTCCAATATCGACGGTCGAAACTCACGATGTCGAACATTGCTAGCATCCTCAACGAATCTGAGCCGGCCGCTAAGCCGGCCGTCGAAGCTGGTGATGCTCCTGCCTGGAACGCTACCCCTACGACAGTAGGCTTCGGATCGGTTGGGCGTATGGGGTCCGGCGCTGCTGCCGAACCTCCCAAAGATGCTGACGCTGCTGCCGCCGAGCCAACAAAAGGCAATGCCAGTGCTGCAACAAATTCCAAAGAAGACGGGCCATCGGCCACCGTTCCAGGATCAGCCGCGAAAATAGCCAGTGGTGATGTCCCAGTCGTTATTAACGAAGAGGACATGGAGGGGCAGATCTATTCGAACGCTGCTTGGAAAGATCTCGGGATGTATGTGCCACCGTTTACGAGAAACACTGCGATCTTGACTAACGATCCATCTATTCGTGTCGTGCAGCTCAGACGAAATTCACAGAGGTCTTCTATCCGAGAACTACCTGCGCCCTTCCAAGATTCAGGCCCGATCACTGCCTCTCATGCTCAGCGACCCGCCCAAGAACATGGTCGCACAGTCACAATCCGGCACAGGAAAAACTGTCGCCTTCCTCACAGCAACTCTGTCTCGAGTGGACTTTAGTAAGCCTGAGCAACCACAGGCTCTGATCCTGGCTCCTACGCAAGAGCTGGCGGATCAGATTAGCCGAAACATTCACTCGATTGGGCGATTTGTCAAGAACCTCAAAGTTGCTCTCGCTATCCCCCGGAAGATTGCTCGAGGAGAAAATGTCAATTCCTGCATTGTTGTAGGCACTCCGGGCACTGTCTTGGATCTCGGTCGTCGCAAGCAGTTGGACTGCTCCCAGCTCAAGGTTTTGGTGCTCGACGAGGCTGACAACATGTTGGATCTAAACGGGCTGGGGGATCAGTGTCTACGTGTGAAGCTGAGGTATGCCTGCTTGCTTCACCATCTCACATCCGTTTTACACCTCGATGGCTGACTAGTTGGGCTTTAGGATCATGCCTCCCGACGTTATTGAAAGCGTCCAGGTGCTGCTATTCTCTGCGACGTTTCCGCGAAAAGTCCAGCAGTGGATTCCTAGATTTGCGCCTAATGCAAACACACTGACCTTGAAAACCAAGGAACTTACAGTTCGGGGCATCTCTCAGATGTTCGTCGATTGCCCAAACGATGACTCTCGTTACGATATTCTCTGTAAGCTGTACGGCTTGATGACCATCGGACAGTCTGTCATTTTCGTCAGGGTATGTTTCGAAATCCTGAGCAAGTAAGAACATCTAAGAATACGCAGCTGACGAGCAGATAGACTCGAAAGAGTGCCACCGAGATTCAACGACGGATGACGGAGGATGGCCACAGAGTCACGGTCCTGCATGGTGATTTCGACAGCACGGAGAGGCTTGAACTACTGGGACAGTTCCGAGCTGGAGAGACGAAAGTACTCGTCACTACCAACGTGTTGTCGCGTGGTATCGACGTGGCAAGTGTCTCCATGGTGATCAACTACGACATTCCCACGAAACCTGGTCCTGAGGGCGACGAGCCTGATGCCGAGACGTATCTACACCGAATCGGACGAACTGGCAGATTTGGCCGTATTGGTGTCAGTATTAGCTTTGTCTTTGACCAAAGAAGTTTTGACCATTTGAATGCCATCACAACTCACTTCGGCATCGACTTGGTCAAACTACCCACAAATGACTGGGACGAGGCAGAAGAGTTGGTCAAGCAGGTCATCAAGAAGAACAGTGCCCAAGCCAGCTATGTGCCTAAAGTGGACGACAGCCAGACTGAGGCAGACGACACCAAGCCCGAGCCAGCAGAAGCGGCCAGTCAAATCACCAGTAGCACAAAGAAGGAGGATGATAAACCCACCGACGTAGGATGGTAGTTCCAACCGCCGTGGCAGATTGGTGAAATGGGTTCAGTGCGGTAAAGCGAATGCAATGAGTGGATGCCGGATAGGGGTGTGGAGAGTTACACTACACGTATGCTCACTAGATTGGGACTTTTTGTGAAAAGAATGATGCATTACGAGATATCAACATCAGCTCCGCGAGAGTCGATCATGAATGAAAATAAACTCCATTAATTTACATCCAAGTTGTGTGAGATCAACTTACTACCTCGAGTCCGAAATCTAATAAACGTGGTGGAAAGCATGTTCTACCAAAAAAAGGGGGCTCTTTCATTGTTGTATAGAATAAAATGTCCAGCAAGTAAGTAAGTGACTGACGATGCAACTGAGACATTCCACATGCACATACATACTCCGTACATGAAGAACTGCAAGTTCCGTCCTACCGAAAAAGATGGCCACGCCCGACGAGACTTTATCCGTGGCATGAGCCTAGACAAGGTTCCTTTTTGTAGGACGAGACATGATCGTCTTCACGCCGCCTCTCCAACGGAGAAGGTACCTACGGTATGTACCTTGTACATAGGTATCAAGTACCTTAGACCTATGTAATCCATCCGTCCTTCATCGCTTACAAAAAAAAAACTCATCGCCCGCGCCGCAACTCGCCGCGGCACCGACCCAAAAATCAAAATAAGACCAAGAAACAGAATCGCAGCACCCGAAAACTCCCTTCTGCGATGGCGCACGATGCCCAGAGCGCTGGGGCGGCGGACGGCGCCGTCCCAATGGATATCGACTCCGGGACGTGTGGCTTCGACCAGAGCTGCCACCACCCCCTCTCGGGGCTAGGCGGCACCAACGTTGAAGCGGGCACGCCAAAGGCGATCACGGCACGGGAAAGAGTGCCGAAACACCTAAAAGCAGATTACGAGAAGATAGCCAGCTTGGTACCATCCTCAGCGCTGGAGGGCGTGTGGAGGGTATGCCAAGGCATGCTAGAAACGGAGGCGACACGCGTCAGAAACGCGCCCGCCGGGCCACAGCGCCCAACGCCTAACAATAATATCATCACCGTCGAGAACCTGGACAGATCAATCGAAAAGGCAGTCCAGAAGGCCTTTCGAGCTCCTCCCACGGGAGGGACTTCATGGGCGTCCATCGCCGCGAGAGGCGTTACCGGTCCTCTGGGACTTTGCAATCCCCCGCCCATGGCGGTCCCCCCCGTCTAAACCGGGAAATTTTGATTAAGGGTTCTACCATCAACGACAACGTCTCGAAACGAAGCCCCGAAGACATCGTCAAGGCTGTCAACGCAGCTACCAAGGCCGACATCGCTGTAGCCGCTCGCCGCCTCCAAAGCGGCGACACGGTGGTCACCTTCAGGGATTCAGCATCACGCCAGAAAGCCAACGAGACGGAATGGGTCCAAACGCGGTTTGGACCCGATGCAGCAGTCAACCGCCGGGTGTTCAGCATCGTGGTCAAAGGCTTCCCCGTCCGACTGTCCCAGAATCAGGACAAGGAGGATATTCGGAAGAAGCTGCCCGCCGCGAACGGCCCCGGCGTCGTCCGAGTCACAGCTCGGAAACCAAAAGGCACCGCGACCCGTGCCCCCCTTATCATCGGCGTCGACAGCATCGACGCAGCCAACCGCCTATGCCGCTCTGGCATAGTGTACATGTCGGAGATCTTTGAGGCCGAACCCTTCAATGAGGCGATAAAGTTTGACGACACGACAGCAGCAGCTGACAAGCTATTTCTTTTGATGATAGATCCGCTGCATTACTTTCCAATCGCGACCTACACGGGCGCGGATGACCCGGTGCAAGTGTTCTTTGGGAGATGTTCGCACCTATGTAGACAATTTTGACAAGCAATGCATACCGTAGGTAATGCTGCGGTCGCAATTGAGTAGAAAAGATACCTATGGAGTCCCCTAAATCACGTGATTCTTTTGGAGGTCAAGAGTCTGGATTTTAATTCAGACGTTGTAGAGCTATCCAGTGTTGAAATATCATACAGACAGAGGTCAGCAATAAGCATCTTGCATCGGCGGCGACAATGCCTCCACGGATCAATTCTTGCTTCGAAAACCGTAGCGCCAGGAAAACAGAGCGTCTCTTGGCGGAAAACCTCACGGGCGAGGCATCTGACCAATCAGGGTATGATTTCTCTCCAAAAACCACGTGTGTATGAGGTACATACCTAGGTACATATATACTGTTTCCTCCCTCCGACGCCATGGATGCTAAATACCTAGGGAGGCCGGATCCCCAAGAACCCGCGGGCCGCAAGTCACGTCACCGTAAATTGGGTCACCGTTCATGCAAGCTTCATGCAAAGCGGGCGATGGGATGGGTGGAAACACGCAGCAGCGGAACAAAGCATACATAGTACATATGTAGGTATGTATGTACATACGAATCATACAAGCACAGCCTACAGGTCTCTATTTTAGTGCCGATGACGTGGAAGTTCATGCTGAAGGAAGGTGTATAAGAAAATAAGGGTCCCGAATCCCGATCGTAAGGATTCAGCACAAGTGCAAAGACAGGCGGTGGCATGATGTGGAGGGCCCATCCTTCTTTGGGCTGGTGTTATAAAGCAAAACGTCAACGCCCGGTTGTGATTCGTGAGGCTATGCGACGAAGTCTTTCGGCATGTGACAGAATTGGGCTTTGAGTCCGATGCGAGCAATGCATGAGTGGAAGGGAAAGCAGAAAAAGGAACCAAGGGGGTTGGAAGAGGGAAAGGAGAGGAGGAAAAAGAAGGAAATTGGGAATATGTATGTACACAGGTAGAGGACCACGTGGGAATGTGCTGAGAGACGAGAGACACCGGAGAGTCGAGACACAGCATGTGATTGCAGCGTGAACGGTGAGATACATAGATAGGTATGCATGTATGTAGGTACCGTAGGTATGTATCATATCATGTATGTATGTACCTACTCCGTCAAGAGTCAAGACAGCATCTGAGCATATGCATGCTGCATGCTGCATGCGATGCGCGATGCCAGCCGGATTGAAGCCTCTGCCACAGGAAGAACTTTTCGGCGGCAACGGGATCAGTCAAGTCATCTGTTTGGCGTAGTTGAGAGCCTGAGACTCGAGAGCCCGAGCTACGGTGCGTGACATTTGATGGAATACGGAGTATAGGTATGTATGTACGATGTATGTACGATGTATAGCAGGAAGGTGTTTCCAGAAATTAATTACAGTTACTCCTTGCAATTCATCCGGTCCAAAGAGAATAAACTTCTGAGTTGTGCTCGTTTTGCATCACTCATTGATATGTACTCTGTAGTATGTAGGTACATACATGTAGTGCAGTGCAGGCCTCGGCGACGGGATCGTCCGGGGGTGGCTTGGCGGGATACAATCGTGGCTTCTCTGTGCCACCTGTCATGCCAGCCGCGGGCCCGCGACCACGAGAGTTGACAACTTGACGAGACGGCCAAATTTGCACAAATTGTGAATCGGCAGATGCCCAAGGGCTTCTCATCCACTGTCATTGCTCCGCACGGACCACTCAGTGAGCGAGTCGAGACAACATGGGGGAGGAAGAGGAGGGTCACAATGCAGGCATCGAGGCCTAACCCGCACCGTAGCGGTCACTTCGAGTTGAACTTGCCCCCGCTTTGTTGAATCATTGGCCCGGGGGTTGGAGATATTACACGATTGAACGTGTCATGAGGGTTCTCTGAGAATCCTGCTTTGGTCCGTCGTTGATCGGGCAGCAGGATGAGGCAGGTGAGTTGCTGAGTTGTCGTTGGCTTATCTTCAGCACGCACTCAACACCATCACCACTACGGGTTTTTTTCAGCGTCAACGTGGACTCCACCTGACCTGAGACTTGGGACGCTAGGCCATGGTCTGTCTCGACTCTCGTCAAGTCAGAGCGTGGCTAGGTAGTTAGCCGTTGGGGACAGATGGATTTGGGGTAGAATTGGCACTAACAGGACAACCGGTCGAGCCTGAAGCGCCTTGCTCTCCCGAGTCCCGGGTCCCGACCGGCGACAACTCACGATGGTTTGACTGGCATCAAACATTCGGGGTTCGTCGGGTTCATCCGGCCGACGAGACGGCAGGGCGAGTCTTGAGACTCGAGTAATTGCCATTGACCGTTGACACAATCTCACAGATCCGCTGCCCATTCAGCCTCGACATCTGCTCGCGGCAATAGCCAGTCGGATCACGCCAGAGACGATGGCATCTAATTTCCACGGTCGCTATCGTCATGGAATTAAGCGTGCTATCGTCAGGATGGGTCCAGTTATGTACCTAGGCAGCTACGTACGTAGTAGATCGCGTAACCCATGTCTAACGGCGGACAAGGGGACCGGACGAGAGAGCGGTCTGGCGGTCTACAGTCTGGTTCGAGGAATCGAGTGACCGCAGCCGACTCGCACTGCCAGGCAGGTTTTTTCTAGATTATCATTTCCATCCGGGACTGAAAGAAAACATATACAGAGTACTTTGAACTCTTATATCTCTAAACATTCAACCATCTACACACGTCACGCTATTGTCAACCAACCCAGTGTTTGTTTAGTTGCTACTTACTGTTCCGTTTGCATTGCTACCATTGTCACTCATCCACCCCTCCATAGGGAATCACCGAATTACTTGCGTGTGGGCTGCATCTTGCATTAAACCTTTCATCTCTTGTACGACTCTTCTTGTTCGCCAAACTCCGGAATAAACGCCCAAATTTCTCCCAAGAAGCTCCCATTTGGCCGGCCTGATTTGCTTGTTGCTGCGTCTACCCGACGAAGCCAAGACACAAAGCGATACCTACTCCATCCCGCAATTTACACGTTGTTACATCTGCGGCCCTGAGTGGTACAGTAGCCTGCATGTCGGCCGATATTATAACGACGGCACAGCCCGCCCTCCCTCAGGAGGAACCCCTCAACCTCGAGGGATTACAGGACACACAGACAGTATGAGTTATATCCCCGCGGTTTCGTATTGTCCGTACAGGACAAACATCGGCTATGCCAATGTCCAGTTTTCTGATTTCTCACACATCCAGTACTTCCAACAGTCTGAGTCCGAGGTAGAAGACGAGGTAGCCGACGAGGTAGAAGGCGAGGATGTGGATCAACATCAAGGTGAGCCACTGAAGCTGTCTGCTGCATACTTACCGTATGATATGCAAGACATTTTACGATAATTCGCCAGTACGTAATGATGGGAAACTAACATGCCTTTTAAGATGATGAAGACCTTCACCATGAAAATGTAGCCGCAGCGCCGGCGTCCAAAAACACTACGCCTGGTGGCTCTGAGACTCCTGGGACCCCCATCTCAAGGTCTCGAGCCTCAACCAAGGGAGACTCACCAATGAAGGCCTCGGAGAAGAAGAGCAAGAAGAAGTCTCCCAAGAAAGGAAAGGGCAAGGAGAATGACAAGGCAATGGATACCCCCGCAAATGAGACCACGATTCATGAGCATAATGACAAATCTACGACATCACCTACGAAAAACAACAAAAAAGCAAAGAAGGGGAAGAAGGACAAGGAGGCCTCAGATGATCATCGTGCAGCTGCCGCAGCGGTACCATCTCCTGAAAAGGCAGATGCGCAGCCTGAGCCCGAGGCTGTAGCCGAGGAAGCCAAGCCAGATGACCCAGTCAAGCCAGAGGAACCTGAGACGACGTCGGAGCAGAGTCCCGCCTCCGAGCCTGCCGCGAACGAGGCTGTCGATGCCGCTCCAGCAGTGGCCACACCTGGAGAGGAAGTCAAGGCCGACGCAGCTCCCGCAGAGCAGGATGAGGCCTCAGCTACTGAACCTACCGCCGAAGCCAAGCCAGAAGAATCTACAGTAGTTGACACGCACGTTGATGATGGCAAGGTCGAAGATGTCTCCTCTAGCGACGTCAAAGTTGAGGAGGTGCCCGTCGCTGAGACCAAACCTGAGGCTGACGCGACGGAGACTACCAACGTTCAAGAGGGCGAGACTGGAACAGCTGCGGCCGAAGCAGTCTCGGCGGACGCCCAGCCGGATGATGCGACCAAGGTGGAGGATGAGGGTGCTGTGGTCAGTGGCCAGGTCGAGGCTGCTCCTGTGGAGCCATCAGTCGAAGTTCCAGTCGAGCCCACCGTTTGTGAGCCGACCGTCACGGAGGAGGTTGAGGTTGCTCCCGTGGAACCAACAGCTGAAGTCGTCGAAGCGGCCGGTGAGCCATCCACCACAGAGGAGACCGAGTCTGCTCCTGCGGAACCAACAGCTGAAGTCGCCGAGGCCGCCAGTGAGCCTTCCACCACGGAGGAGCCTACAAAAGAAATACCAGTTGAGGCCCCGACCGCTGAGGTCGCTTCCGAGGGAACCACAGAACACCAGCCTGAAGCAAATACAGACGCATCTGCTGAAGAGGCATCCAAGGAGAAAGCCACTGAGGAACTTACTGAGCCGACAGCCGATTCGACGACCACGGGACCTGAGTCCATTGAAGAAGCACCTGTTGATGAGGTCGCGACGGAGGACGTATCAACCAAGGAAGACGAGTCCATGGCAGAGCCTGTGCAGCAGCCCGCCGCAGAGGATGATGCGCCTGAACAAGCTTTGACTTCGGAAGACAAACCCTCAGAGATCGTCGAGGAAGTTCAGGCTACTACCGGTGTAGAAGAAGAGACGGCTGCGGAAGTCAAATCTGATGAATCAATAGCCTTGGAGTCTGACCCAGTGCAGGAGAAGCAACATGAGGAGCCCTCTCAGGAAACATCCGCCGATGACGCTGCAGCTGTCGCTGAGACTGCACCTGAGTCCACGCTCGTTGCTGATGAGTCCACGCCCGTTGCTGATGAGTCCACGCCCGTTGCCGATGAGTCCACGCCCGTTGCCGACGAGGCTACTGCCGCTGCCGATGAAGCTACTCCCGCTGTCGATGAGACTACTTCCGTTGCCGATGAGTCTGCTCCCGCTGCCGATGAGTCTGCTGCTGTGCCGGAACCAGCCGAAGAGAAGCCATCCGAGTCTGAGAGCCAGGACCTTCCAGCTGAAGCCGCAGCCGAAGAACCTAGTGCTGTGCCAAATGTCGAAGACACGCCCCAGGAATCAGCTAAAGAAGACACTTCTGCTGTAGTCTCCGAGCCTGCGCAAGAAGAGCAAGTCGAGAGCCAGGATGCGGGGGCGTCGCAGGAGGCATCTTCTGAAGACAAGCCTGTCGAGCCTGTCGCTGCTTTGGAAGCGCAAGACCCAAGCGATGCGATTCCAGAGCCTGCTCCGGCAGCGACTGAAGAGACGACAGCTGTAGAAGAAGTCCCTGTATCGGAAGTCTCAATAGAGGCGGCAGCTGATGAGACCAAGGAGGAGGAGGAGTCAGCTCCTGCCACTGCGGTTGAGCCTGAAGCTTCAGCCCCCGAGACAGACACCAAGGTGGCTGAGCCTGCACCCGAGACCACTGAGTCTGTTCCCGAGTCGACTGAGCCTGCGCTCGAGACGACTGAGTCTGTTCCCGAGTCGACTGAGCCTGCGCCCGAGTCGACTGAGCCTGCGCCCGAGACGACTGAGTCTGTTCCCGAGTCGACTGAGCCTGCGCCCGAGTCGACTGAGCCTGCGCCCGAGACGACTGAGTCTGTTCCCGAGTCGACTGAGCCTGTACCCGAGTCGACTGAGCCTGTACCCGAGTCGACTGAGTCTGTTCCCGAGTCGACTGAGCCTGCGCCCGAGTCGACTGAGCCTGTACTTGAGTCGACTGAGCCAGCAGAGTCTTCCCCGACTGAGCCTGTTTCCGAGACCAAGGAAGTGCCAACAGAAGACTCGCCAGCGGCAATCGAGCCTGTGGCTTCTGATGCAGAGACAAATATTGCCAAGGCTGTCGCCGGGTCTGACACTCCGAAAACTACTGTGGAACAAGCGGCGGGTGAGTCTGAGGTGCCGGCAACAATCCCTAAAGAGATTGAAGCACAACCTGAGGAGCACCCGGCTGTCATCACAGATAACGCAGAGACCACGGAGCCGGCCAGCGCTGCCGAAGAGACATCCCCAGAGCAAAGTCTACCAGAGACTGAGACGGCAGATGCACAGCCTGAGATCATTAAGACTGAGGACGGCACCTCATCTGATGAGCCCAATTTTGAAGAGCCTGCGCACAGTCCTTCTTCTCCTAAGCAGGTTCACTTTGCTGAGAAGGAGGAATTCATTGCCGCGCCGTCAACCCAAGATCAAGACAGCACCCCCGTCGCAGCCTCCGAGCCGACAGATGACAGCACGGATGTGCCACAAACCAAAGCAGCTGATGAACCCGTCCCTGCGCAACCTGAAGAGTCCGTCACCACCGAGGAAACCGTCGCCGAGACTGCTCCTGTGCCCGAGACTGAAGGACAAGCAGCAGCGGAGCCGCCAGCTATGGAGGATTCCAAGACTGAGATTGATGGTCCCGCTCCGGTTGAACCGACTACCAGCGAAGCAGAAAAGGAGGATGCCGTTGCAGCTGAGTCTGGAGAAGCTGATACACCTACTAGCGACGCTCTTGTTGCGGCTGGCGCGGAGACTGTATCACCTGCTGTCGCCGAGGCAGACGCCGCCACAGAGGGGGCCGTTTCAGCACCACCAGAAGAGACTCATCCAGCCCCTGTTCCGGAAGCTGCCAACCCCATTACTGAGGATTCATCCGCGAACGAAGAGTCCTCTGCACCACATACATTCGAAGAGGCTGAATCGAAGGAAGCTGTCCAGGCTGATGCCGAGCCCAGTCCTGAGGAGGAGACTTCTCATACCGCTGAAGCGCACAATGTCGACGTCCAGGACGCACCTCTTGCTGATGGCACCGACACAGCGGAGGAGACTTCCGCACCAGAAGAGGCCACCATCGACGAGTCTACCCCTGCAGACGCGGAGGTCGAGCAACCAGTCGAGGTAGCAAAGGAAGAATCAACTCTCGACTCTGTGGCTACAACCGGTGCCGAAAAAGCTACTCCTGAGTCGTCTCCCGAAACAACCGCTGAGGCTTCGCAAGATTCGGCTGCGGTTGATGCTGTAGAGCGCAGTGTTGAGCCTGAAGCTGCCACTGAAGCCGAGGTCGATGCTGAAGCCGTTACTGAAGATTTCACCACCGAAGCCGAAGCGGAGCCTGTTGCTGAAGCCGAAGCCGATACAGCACCTACCACTGAAGGCGTCACCGAGGTCGAAGCCGAGCCTGTTGTTGAAGCCGAAGCGGAGGCCGTCACTGAAGCCGTTACTGAGGTTGAAGCAGAGCCTGTGGTTGAAGCTGAAGCCGAAGCCGTCACCACCGAGGTCGAAGCAGAGCCTGTGGTTGAAGCCGAAGCCGTCACCACCGAGGTCGAAGCAGAGCCTGTGGTTGAAGCCGAAGCCGTCACCACCGAGGTCGAAGCAGAGCCCGCCGCTGAAGCCGAAGCCGAGCCTACTGCTGAAGCTGAGGCCGAGGCTGAACCCGTAGTTGAAGCCGAAGCTGAAGTCGTCACCGAAGTCGAAGCAGAGCCCGAAGCAGAGCCCGTTGTTGAGGCCCAAGCCCAATCTACTGCTGAACCCGTCACTGAAGTCAACGCTGAAGTCGAAGCGAAACCTATTGTTGAGACCGAAGCTGTGGCTGAGCCTGAGCCTGAGGCAGTTACTGGAGCTGATGCATCCGCTGAAGTCGAAAGTGAGCCCGCTGCAGCCGAGCCTGAAGCCGAACAGGCTACTGAAGTCGATGCTGAAGCTCAACTTGTTTCCGAAGTGGAGCCCGAGGCTGATGAAGTTGTTGAAACTGATGTTGAAGTCGAGCCAATTGAGTCTGAGGCGATTACTGAAGTCGAAGCGGAAGCTGTGGCTGAGGTCGAGCCTGTTGCTGAAGTAGAACCCGAAGTCAAGACAGTTGCTGAAGCCGATCCAGAGCCTGTCATTGATGCTGAAGCTGAAGTCGAAGCCGTCACCACCGAGGTCGAAGCAGAGCCTGTTGTTGAAGCCGAAGCAGCCACCACCGAGGTCGAAGCAGAGCCTGTTGTTGAAGCCGAAGCAGCCACCACCGAGGTTGAAGCAGAGCCAGTGGTTGAAGCAGAGCCAGTGGTTGAAGCAGAGCCAGTGGTTGAAGCAGAGCCAGTGGTTGAAGCAGAGCCAGTGGTTGAAGCAGAGCCAGTGGTTGAAGCAGAGCCAGTGGTTGAAGCA
>SRPP01000540.1:0-15591 GCA_018360055.1 Claviceps monticola
GGATTCGGTGTACACGCCTCGTTGTCAGTGAGGATTCACTGCTAGTCGATTTGGCTAATCAGAGTGAAGGAGATAGACTGAAAATACTTCGTATTTTCAACAAGAACGTGATGATCGACTGTGACCCTACAAGGAACTCTAGAGGCGTGTCTCCTCCCTCTGAGCCCTCGAGGTGGCCAGCGATGATATGTATACATGAATCGCAAGTGTCCTTGTCCTCCTCAGACCCCACTGTCACTGCTGCCAACCCCGGCTGTCTGCCTGAATATCCCGAGTCCGACTGAAACGTCTCGACTGAAACGCCTCGGTGTGTTAAATGTGCCTGTACTGCCTGAACCGGCAAGCGCTGTACCATCACGGATCACCGTGGGTGCACAGCGCCCGGTTGGAATGTCGCAGGTGGGTACCGGTGTGCCTACACGTGTGACACCCTCACTTTTGCCTCGGACATATGGAGCTTGGGTTACGCGATTTTCGAGCTTCTTGCTCACCCCAGACGATTTTCGACGAGTATTATATAATGTACGAGACCAATATCATCGCACAGCAGATAGGATTAAAAGGTCTGTACTTCGACGAAGAAGCCAACTCAGAAAATACGGTAGTTGATTACGGTACCTGGTCATGGGAACGACGATTTCGGGAATCGGTGCGAGACTCGCGACAAAGATGGGGAGTGGGCAGATTTGCTGAAGATGAGATCGAAGCGCAGATTAAAGCTCCTACGGTGCATGCTGGCATGGGAGCCAAGTGAGCGGCCGGACATATCAAATGTGCTACAATCAGAATAGATGACAAAGTGGGCATTGCCTGCATATCAGCAAGGCTTGGAGGAACAAACTTCTTCTTCTAGCTAAGGTATGTACGTGTTGAGTTTAATGAGCACCTCAGCAACTGCCTCACTAATCACCACCCTAATTGCCTAAAACAATATAGTGCGTATCTGGTACCCTGCTAGCGCGGTACATACTCTATCCAGCGCTTGCCTTGGAGGTAAGGACCCCATCACGCAGCGCGTCGCGTCAACAACACTTTTTTTTTTACCACAGCTTTCGAATGCATGTTATCATTTCTTGAAGCTATACTTTTTACTTCCCATCGCTTTATCGAGTTCAAAATGAGCTCTCCGTCGTCTTCATCATCGCAGCCATCGAGTGCTCAGCTTGGCGCGTTACGCAGCCCATCGCGACGTCCTTCGGCGCCTCCATCGGAGGGTGATGGATCTGACAACTCTATTATGTCTTCCCATGAGAACGCCGAAAATGATCGCGAAGCCTCTTTGGGTGCTGATTCTGAGATCCAACGCGCACCTCCTCTGTCACGGCGGCGCGTGTTAGATTACGTGCCACGGCGTCGTAACAATGATGAGCTCCGCGAGGTAGTTGAAGGCGAGGATTGCGATCTTACAGACCTTTGGGGGCCCGGTTTCCGCGACCGCGACCATCTGCCACTGCCAGAGGTGATGTATGACAGTCTCGACGCCGCCGTCGCTGGCGTTACTGCGTGGGCAAAAGAGCATGGAGTGGCCTACAGGAAGCAGAAGTGGACCAACAAACATCACCACAGGCTTCTGATGGTCTGCGTCCGCGCTGGGAAGCGTCTCGAGAGGGCCGATATACACGACGACTGGAGGCCACGGCCAGGAGCTACGTTGCAGAAAACTGGCTGTAAGATGAAGTTCTATCTTATGGCGGTTGATAATACGCAGCTGGACGGCCAGTGGAGGGTTAAATGGTTCGAGAACAGAGCCAAACCCGCGGATCAACATGTGCACCTGGCACATGAACAAAGATGTAATCAGCTACTTGCGAACGCAGCTGTCAGCACAATTCGGCCGTCATCGTGTAGGCAGGGAGCACGAAGATAATGACAGCACGAAAGAGTTCATAAACCTCTACACAGCGCTCATGGATTCTCCCACTGTCGCCGATTACGAGACTCGTCTGGCGGATTGTGAACGCATGTCGCCCGAAGCGACGGCGTACTTGAAGCGTTACTGGCTTAACAACCACAAGGAAAAGCTAGTGAGCTATTGGGTGGACGCCCATCCTAACTTCGGGCTAAAAGCCACAAGCAAGGCTGAGGGTGCACATCGGGTCCTGAAAGACTGGCTGCGTAGCAGTCGATCAGACATTCTATGGCTCTTCCGCCGTCTCCACCCCTTGTACCAAGACCACGTCGATACTATTCAGCACTTGGACGGCAAAGACGACGCCACGATAGCGAGCTATTGCGAACATCCCCTCTATCAAGGCGTCCTCTTCAAGATAACTCGCTACGCGCTTCTCCAAACCTCAGACCAACTAAAGTACGCCCGCGCTGAGCTTGAGAAGCAGCAACTGGATAGCAGCTACCAGTTTAGTCCCTGCGAAGGCCGATACACCAGGTCCAGAGGTCTTCCTTCACTGAGCTCAGGAGTCTTATGATCAGATAATTCAATTTTTGGCCCTACTCACGGCCTAACTGTTGTATTCGCTGGGCACTTTGATGGCGCGCCTGGCTGCGAGTTGCGACGCAGGTCTGTTGACTGCAGCCGAGTCCTTTGCAAAATCTGCAATTGTATCTTGCCCCTCTTGTTTCATCTTCTCTTCTCCCTTTTTGCGACTATTTTGTCTTTTTCTGTGCTGTTTACTGGTGCTCTTTATTTTGCATTGATTTGGCCAAACCTTGTTGACATCATATTCTTAGTGGGTGTCCGGAGTCTGAACGGAAGGGACTCTTATTACAGCAGTTCAAGGTGCACGCTCATCGAGGAAGTTCGAACTTGGCGAGCACTCTTTTCGCTGCTTATGGTACCGAAAACAGCAGCTATACCAAATGAACCACCTGCCAAACAAAAGGAACGGCTACCTCTGGAGTCTGGGTAAAAACACTTTTAGGAAACAGGATGACGGCGTTGCAGAGTCTGACAGCTTTTGGCGGCGTTGGAGGGGTTTTTAGCGTTGGGCCCGGAACTTACCAGGTACCTGGTGTGACACAACGCAAACGGCGGCAAACTTTGCACACGTGACACTAGTCGCGACCACTTTGTACCCACACATTTAGTGGCTGTTTTTCGCTCGCGACCGCAATGTTGAATCTTCCTGTCCTTTGTAGTATGTACTCCGCAAATACGTATGCTAATTAGGCAAAACTGAAGAAATTGTACAGTCATCATCTACTACCTCTAGTCACTCTTTTACTAAGAAGATAACATTCGATATCATGCCCCAACCCTCGCAAACCACGGCGTCCCCGAACGGCCGGCTTCGTTGGTCTTCCGAAGAAACGTTCCTATTGCTCGAATTGTTGCTTGAAGCTCGTCGCGGTCAGCAGCTCAACAGTAATAAGATTCGCCATATACGACATGTCCTCAGAGGCTTCATTCCAATCATGTCTACTGAATTTCCTCATCGACAATGGAATCTGAAGGCTATCGAGAACCGATTCTCATGGCTTAAGAGGACTTGGCAAGCTTTCTGCGCGGCAGAGGCGATACCCGGCACTACATATAATGATGAGACCGGAATGCTTCAGATAAGCAAGTCAAGTGCTAAGGTTCTTGAATCTGTACATAAACGTTATGGAACCTTTGTGGTAGTAAAGCCTCTACCCACAAACGATAATGTCTCGCGCTCTGAATGGGCGGAGATATTTCTTACAGACCCTTCAGCCAGGGACACTACCATTGATGTCCGTAATTATCGAGGCTTCTTGAAAGCTGCAGAAGCTGAGGCCGCAGAAGAAGGGGAGGGACCATCTTTTCAGGAAGGTCAAGAAGAGGCAGGAGGGGGCGCTCAAGATAATAATGCAGGTGATGATAGCCCGGAGGAAGATGTATTTGACGAGGATGATTTGGACCTTCAACCCTCTTGCAGAAACGCAAAAAAGACTAGTACCCCTACTGTAACGCCTCCGAACATCGCGAGACCAGCGGCCAGCAGCTCACGAAACACATATATCACGCCCATACCGTCACATGCACCGCCAAACCGCTTGACAAGAAGTTTACAACAAAATCGAATTATGGGACAGTCATCTGAGCTATCAAAGGCCACATCTAACGTCTGTGGGCCAAGAAATCAAGGTCCAGAGGAGCATATAATAATTCACCAGGCAAGGTCACCACAAGTGGAGGAGATAGAGAAGGCAAGTAAAGACTGTCAGTTGCTCTTTGAGGATTTTGGAATACCTATTATGATGAAGGTCATCTTGTGGTTGAAGGAGGATACAATGAATGCTCCGATTTGGAACTCTTTATCTTCAAAAGAGGCCAAGATAGTCCTGGTTGAGACTATTCTCGGCGCTGAGCTCTCTCGTTAGATTTAAGGCTATCAAGGAATTCGGGGAGCACGTGCACAGCTTCGCATTTCGTCCTCCTTCACACCCTCTCTAGCAGCTCTTTTTACAACTTTGAAAATACATTTAAACGTTAGAAATCTATTAAATCTGCCATTCCTACCCTATAAATAAAGCCCCCAAGGTCACGCTGCAACTTATCACGCACCTTTGTCGTGGAAACTGGAAAGGCGATAAAGTACCCTTGAAGCACGAGTCACGACTCGCAGCTAAGTCAAGAGCTTCACGCTCATCATCATCCAACAACGTACTTTCCCCTGTTTCAAAGTCATGACGATGATGGATCATTCCCATTTAATTTGATGAAATTAGATAACGCAGTAACAGTATATACAACCTTCACCCGCACAAGGAACGGATCTTCCGGAGCACGCACTATGATGACCTTCGCCTCGCAGTAGCTCGGAGTGCACTGCAGCGCCAAAGAATCGATACTGCGAGGCGAAGGTCATCATCGGCATCTTCTTCCACCACGAACCGAAAAAAAAATGACGGAAATTCGCTTCCTGAAAGGTTGTTATGGCACCGTGCAAACTGTATGCACTCTATGCAATTGAGACAGATTTTGATATCTTTCTATGCAGAATGGCAGACGAAAACGGCTAGCGCGTCCCAAATATGCAATTAAGGTGGGTTCGCGAACTTGATCCACGAACGGCGACAAACTTTGCTACACACCCTAATACTCCGTGCCGTAGATACATCATCTGTCACTCACTCGACACTCGTTCGGCATTCTTCAACGTATTGGTTTACTTTGAGGGATGAGCAATCATCACGCCATTTGTTATAACGAGATCAAGATTCGATATCTCGGGCTTCAACGTCAATTTGTCTTTCTTGGTCCTCGATGCAGCACTGTCAATGGCATCAATGACCATGGGCTTTTGCACAAGGCTGGCGACTACATGTACTACTTCATTGCGCCTGTCTTCAATACGAGCCCCTCAAGCAGATCACAAGTCCAACCGGAGTCAGGTGTATACTGTATACGGTTGTCGCGCATATCCCATGTCGAGGGATCGCGAGGCATATCGTATAAGGAATGGTTCACGACAAACCCTAGAGGTCTGAGGATATAACTGTTGGTAATCTTGTAGGATAAGCTACACCCGACATTTATCGCATTCGGATACCTTCTTCTGGGACGGCATTGACAACGAGACACATAACCTTCCCCTTAGTCAAGTTTTATGATCCGATGAAGGGAGGCTCACCTGGTTCGACAATTGAGTCTTGACAACCTGCCCTTCAAATCGACACAGATCCCGACGATAAGGTTCCCTGCTGTCTTCACCATTTTTTTGTTTTTGTTTTTTCTCTTGTTGGGACGCGTTCTGCGCCTCCATCGGAGATTTTGTCTTTGGGGGTGGATAAGAAGCTTCTAGATGAGAACTTTGGTCTTCTAACCCCCGAGCGGACACCTTTTGAAGACCCGAACATTTTTTTCAGGCGAGCTGATCACTTCCTGACCCTTTTGGTTCGGAATCCTCTTCTTTAAGCGTTATTGGTAGGATCGTTGGCGCTTCCGAGGGATCTGGATCGTCAACACAGGTCCCATGCGATAACGCGATGACAGTCCATGCGATAACGCGATGACAGTAGGCGATGACGGTAATGACCCGACCTCAGGCGATGACGGGCTTGATGTCCGAGCTTCAGGAGAAATAACACCGACCGGGCCACTTGCTACTGCAGGGCTACTGATAGTGGACCCTTGTTTGTCACAGTCAGCCGTTCGAGGCGTATCCTACGAACTAGACGAGACATCCTTTTTGTGCCCTGTTCTTGGCGCTTCTTCTCTTTTGGCCCCAATCTTTGGTGCCCCTTTTTTTTTTTTTTTTTTTCATCTTGCGCCCGAGTTCCTAGCGCTCGACGTCAATGCCCCTTCCGCTCTTGTTCTCGATTCTCCAAATTCGACGTCTCATCCTCGACCAATTGTGAGGAGGAGTTCAAGAATCCAGTGAAAAGAGGGAAGAGGGCAAGTTCAGGATCGGCGAATCTTGCCTATAAGAAACCCTGATCGACATTTTCACATCTTTTGGGACCCCGGGGCCCGACTCGCCGCTTCGTGCTGACAGTTTGTGTCAGTCGAGCCGTATTACCAAGGTGTGATCATTGTTCTTTCTGCTTTTGAATTCTCTCACGACAACAATAACCGAGCACATCAACGAAACATTACGCACGAGCCGTCAAGCACCCATTTAGTTCACGATGGACGAACGTATGCTCAGGAAGATGGTTGATCTAATCTGTCTCTACGGAATAGATCACCCCTTTTATATCCAGATCTAAACGGAGCTAAGCGACCGGTCTATCTAGAGGGAGAGAGCTCATTCTTTCTATAGCATCGGGCAATGAGCGGCTAGTCGGCTGACGAAGACGTTCAATAAAAGGAAAGAGGATGTGACATCGGATCGGAATGTCTCGTCCTCAGACTCACATTTATTGAACGTAAAAGCTGCTGACTAACGCACGACCAATGCATGTGCACAAGTGGCACTCACACTGTGGGGCATAGCACCTAACGGGCGACACAAGAAGCGTAGCATCAGGACTCAACTCAGCAAGTCAGCATGCAGTGATGCACCTTATCGGAGTGCATAGCAGAGTGCATAGCAGAGTGCATAGCAGAGTGCACAACAAGCCGCGCATTTGCTAGCTGATGACAAAATGTTGCAGAACACAAGACAAAGTCTTGTCGGGGAATTGTCCCCGCATCGGGTAAATAGACAGAGCAGGCGAGGGGAAAGGAAAAGAGCACAAGTTCACAACAACTTACAAGAGGCCCTGCCGCCCTCTTTCTCTCGAGAAGGGAGCGTTCTTTCCCTCTTCTGTATCTTAGTCATTCTTGTCAATTTTCGATTTCTATTCAGCGCCTTGATTTAAGGTAGAATCGAGTCGCGACACTCCTCGAGTCCCCAATCTTGATCATCACACCTACAACCCACCTCTGCTCCGTCGTAGATTCGACGTCATGGAACCCCATCCCAAGACGGGAACTAGGTGGACAGCGGAAGAAGATGGAATTCTTCTTCAACTCATAGAATCCGGTATAACATGTTGGATGGAAATTTCGAGTCATCTTCCTGGGAGGTCTTCCTTTGCTTGCGAAAGCCGCCATCGTATATATTTAATTGGGAAGCGACGCAAAGTTGAAACGTATCAGAATGTATGAGAGCCTAGAGGTAGGTCATAATTGGACCATTGGTCGAGCATGGCAATAACCAGTTAAACAATTTAGACTCGTGCTTCGCTGACATAATGAGCGCTCGACAACTTAGACGTCGTCTAGACTCACTGAAGTCTGAGTCAGGCCCGGGCGGGGGCCAAGATTGGAAAAGAGCTATCGGTAGCATGGCCCGTGAGAATCAGCCGAAAGGATGCACTGGAGGAACCAGGAGCGATGGATATGGCAGAAAGAGCCGGCGTCTCACTGAAACCAGAAGAATCAGCCTGCCACCAACATTACCCTTGCCTCACAAGGTGACGAGACTCAGACCTTAGACTAAGGACAAGTGATGTGCCGACAGTTCTGTGTCGGAGAACGATACAATTTTGCAAGCATAGTTGAGAAACCTGGCGAATTCGTATCTCGTGAGCGAGCGATGATGTGGAGAATTCGAACGAGTACGTTGCCAACTTTCAACTTCCAAGTAACACCACGCTAGACAGTAGTTAGGTGCTACACGGTACAAACACACAAGTGTCTCCTGCACTGGAGCTCGCTGAGCTGTCACAGTCCCCAAGCCTTGGGTCTTGAGAGGGCGACTCTACCATCTAGTTCTATAAATACATGAACCTCAGACTAGCATGTCTGGTCTCTTCAATAACTCTCCTCCGCTTCCTGCTGACCCGGAGATGATACCAGTAACTTGCGGGTATTGATGTCAAAAGTCTCGATATCAGATCTCGAGGGCCGAGGCAGCGTCGACGCAGTGGCCACGTCTAAGTTTCAAGCGTTTATATGTCAGCGAATGCCGAATGCACACGCATGTAATATTTTGATTTCCGTGCTCAACGAACCATGGAAATTACATAACTCTCATACATTCTGACTCCATTTTTTCTTGAAAGCTCGTCTCAGTTCTGGCTTGAAGATTGTAAATAACTCGAATACCGATTTTGGCAAGCCTGGGGAGACCTCCCAGGGAGATGTTTCGAAATTTCCACCCAACTTGTTACACCGGACTTTCTGAGTAGAAGAATAAGAGAATCTTCTTCAGTTGTCCACCTGGATCTTGTCTTGTGATCGGGTTCGAGTTCCATGACGACGGGTCTACGACGGGGCAGAGAATTTTGGTCGTTCAATGAAATTCTCAAAGGCCTCACAATCGGTCTTTCTTGCTGTGAGATTTGTCTGAATGATGTCTGTCTCTTTTGGGCGGAACGGGTGGTTATGCGTTTCTCACATGACCTCGCTCTTTAGTCAAATATACACCACCATTATGCCCCCCCAAGTTGCTCAATAGATAACAACATATCCCAACTGGGAGCTGAGATCTTTGTTATTAGCGAATGATTGATCCACAAAAACATACAAAGCGGCTTTTTCGAGATCAAGAGGGATATATCGTAGGCCGCGGTCAACATTTTCGATTTGCCATTTCAAACGTCGGTTCACAAACAAGGATCGTACGTGGAAGTCGTCATGCGAAGTTTTTCCCGATGGTGTCGAAAATACGTCGCGAATCAATGAAGTCCAGATTCGGGAACGCCATACAGCGGTCGGATGACCCTCATTTTTGTCCCGGGCGGAAATAGATGAGCAATCTGTTTAGGCAGGTGAACCAAAATAACTCGTTGGAGCTTGGTTTACGACTGTGGATATGCCTGTGTAATATCACGACCCCACAAGATGAAGTCGATCAAAATCATCGTTGGCGTCAGCGATATAACCAATCGTTGGCTCGATCTCTGTATCGTCGGTGATTGAGTCAAAATTGTCACTTTGCCTTCATCGCTGTGACCTTGAACAACAAGGCGAGATTTCTCACGAGGCTTGTCCGTTCCCTTACCTTTCGATTCTCGGACCATACGTGCGCGAAAGACTCGTTTGGGCAAACACTAGCCCCGACAAATGGATAGAAAAATGGAACACAGTCTACCAGAAGGCTGTGCGCCAAAACATAAATGAAATTAAGGGGTCCAACGCAATACAGGACTTCATCCAAGCGGTCGGAGCACAATTTGAACCAACTTGAGCAGAGGCGAAAAAGGTCAAAATGGTCGAGTACAACAACGACCTACCAGACCACATCACCGTCAAAGCAGTGGCCGAGGAGTTTATGCGGTACCGAAAGGCAACTCGGGTTTTTGAACCGGATCACGGCAAGGGGGTGCACGCGACTTTGGGCAACCCCTCAGACAATATAACCAAGGGTTATAATACGAACATCAAATGCCCTTGTGGGTTCACCCATACTTGGAAACCCCAACTATGCCGAACGCTTTTGTACGCCATCACAGGAGAATTGATCAACAAAAAGCGAACACCATCGAAAGATCTTTGCGATAAGATCAAACAACGATATGAAAGCCCGAAATGGGAGACACTTCGAGCTCTCATCAACGGCGAAGGATGGAGCAAGCCCGATGCAAAGCCCAAGGAACAATTCCAGGGCAGAGTATCGGCAGCAATTCTCGATCCAGCTATGATCGAGAAACACATCGAACCAAGAACTGTGTTCACCACAACTGTCAGTCATCATCACATGCTGGCCAAGAGTACACTCTTTGACAACTGCGGAGCAATGCATGTTGTCAATGACTCATCACTGTTCCAAGACAACTAAATCAAGTTCTCCGCCAGAGGAGACTATCTCGAAGCAGGAACAACATCGTTCCAAATCTGTGGCAGAGGAACTCGAATTCTGAAGAATGTTCTCAACGGCAAGAACGGTCCATGTACGAAAGATCTTGTTCTTCATGACGTTGCATATGTACCAGGTTTTCATGTCAACATCGTATCAGAGAGCAAACTGATCGAGAAACATATTTGGTATTGTGGGGCGGACAGCATTCTGTGATATGGATCTCTCCAAAGTAACGTGGTACTGGCACAGCTAGTAAGGAAGTTTAACATCATTTTCCTTCTATATAACCCGGTCTCTACTTGTTACCCATTCGACCCATCATCAGTGAACATGATCAATGCCCATTCTCAACCTGTGTATACAAGAGACAGGATTCGACCAAGATACGCCAGGCACCTTCGCACAGACATCGAGGAACTTTGGCACCTCCGATCCGGCCACCTTGGAAAAGAAGCTCTTCGACGACTGGTACACCATGCCAAGGGAGTTAACATTAGAGGAACAAAAGGGAAGGACTGCGAATCATGTGCCGTCACCCACTCCAAACAGGTCATCTCAAGACAACCTCCACATACACCAGCAGTTAGACCCTTCGAGAGAATACATTGGGACTTGCAGGACTATCCGGAGAATTACAACGGGATGAAATGGCTCATCACACTCAAAGATGAGTTCTCTGGATTGATTCACGTCTACGCTCTGCCCAACAAATCTCATGACACTGTCTTCAACATATTGGTCTATTATGAATCTTGGACCAAGAAACAGTACAACCGTCAAGTTGCTGAGTTCAGACAAGATAACGAGAGGGCGGTCATTTCCAATCCGGACTAACCAAGTTCCAGATATGGGCACGCAAGGAGGGAATCGAGTTGGAGTGTGCTCCATCATTTACGCATGAACCAAATGGCAGTGTGGAACGAGCAAACCTAGCGATAACCACAAAATCAATCGCCATGCTCAAAGGAGCCAATCTCCCGACCAACCTCTGGCCCGAAAGCACCAGAGCTGCCGCTTGTCTTCACAACATGAGCCCACAACGACGTCTAGGTTGGTCAACACCTTTAGACGCACTAAATCGACACGAAAACGGGTATGGCAGCTCCTCAACTAACATCACAGGCGATCTAGCACCCGACTGGAGCGGGCTTTACGCATACGGATGCAGAGCATATCCGATGCAGAGAGAGCGGGAGGCAGATCGAAACAGACGTCACTACAAAACAAATCCATGAGGACACGTCGGATACCTCGTAGGTTACTCAGCGTCTAACATTTATCGTGTGTGGATCCCAACACTGGGCAAGGTGATGTCGACCAGAAATGTTACCTTCAATGAGGATATATTTTATACTGACAAGACGGAACTTGCCGAAGCGCAACCCGTACATGTTTTGGAGGACCTGTTTTCATATCTAGAGATAGGGGACAAAACAAGAGCCAGAAATGAATTGGCCGAACTCTTCTCTAACTGTATTCACATGCACCTTCTTTCAATCCAACCAAGAAAAACATTACATTAGCGGGGAAGAAACTCCCTGTGCCCCACCGCTATGGCATTGTGGCCGCCGCCCCTGTATACCTACCTATCCATTTTGTTGCACAAAAGAGTGGGCGCAGCCGTCTGGCCACTGTTCTGTGCTTGTAGATGCCCCTATATACCCTGCGATACACCCCCTAGCCATCAGGGCGTTAGGGACTTATGGCTATATTTAGCTCGGCGTCCTCAGGTTTCCTGGGCTTTGTCCTTCTTTGTAGAAGAAGGGGCCGATTTAAACGTATCATGAGTGAGGTGTACATGTGAGGGGCTCGAACTTGCGCGTTTGCGCGCGCAGTGAAGGTTGCAGCATGCTTTATCCTCCCGGGCTCATAACTGTTGCACAAAAGAGTGGGCGCAGCCGTCTGGCCACTGTTCTGTGCTTGTAGATGCCCCTATATGCCCTGCGATACATTTGTACACCCTCCTTATAGGCTTATACTAAACGCACTGTTCCTGACGAGGAAGCTTTTGAGAGTGGGGAATGACCGGGGAGCGTGGCCGCTTGTCGCGAGCGCCTTCATCCAGAACCCTGCTCTGAAGCAGGAAGTCCTCGCGGGGTGACCAACGGTCTTTTCCGTGCGTGGCTACCATGCCGGGTTGAATCTTTTGGTAAAGTTAGAGTGGCTCAGTGATATTCCAACGGGCGGCCAGAGTGTCATACCTGTGGCTGCGGGGAAGAACCCATTGTGCGCCCTTGAAGAGAAGCACGAGCAGCGGGAGTGGCGGGAGAAGCGAGAGAAGCGGCCAAAGCGAGACAAGCAAGAGAATTCATCTTGTACCGTTTGATAAGAGGTGCGAGACAAAAAGACAAGCGAGGCAAGTAAAGCAAGTAGGGGAAGCAAGTAGGCTCAATTTGGCCTTTGGGCCTGCATCGTTCTTCTCTTTGGAGAACTTCATCCCCGTCACATTTCGACTACTAGGGTCATACACGTACACGTGGCCCGTGATGTGCCTCTTGCTGTTGACGCGCCGTTGTAATTTGTAGCCAATCGTCACGTGGTATCCCTTGAGATCCTTTACAGGTTACCGTAGGGAGAACGTCGTGTTATGGACCCTACTTCTATTATGATTTTATCTGTTAGTTGCTGTGAAACAAGCCTTGGGATAGCATTCAATATTTCGAAATGATAGCTTACCGGACAAATATAGCTTTGGGTTCTTGCTTAGCAAGTTAGCTTCATTTTTGACCGCTGCGGTATGTGCTTACCCCAGCAGCATCAGCTCTATAGGGCCTATTTTGTTCCATCTTGTCCGTCAGGTAATGACTCAGAAGTCACATCCAAGGAATCGGGTTGGTGGATGAAGGACTGAAGATAGCTGGTAATGGACATGATGGATTGGGGAGAAACTAGAGGATGACTGGTAATCATGAAGATGGAATGCGATTTGCGAAGAAACTAGAGGTCGCATACCAAAAACAAGGACTCGATCGGAGTCGACTGCTAACCATGTGCATTTACCAATAGAAATTGTTGACAGTTGTGCGCACTTGCCACTTCTTCAGGTGCGCCCGAGGCACTTGCCACTGACAGATTCAATAGCAGGGACACCTCGTCTTCCGGTTTTTCTATTTATTGTCTGAGGTGACGTGTTTGGTAGAGACATCCTGCTGCTACGAGAAAGTACTAGGCCCCTATTAGCGACGATCTTCAATCAGTCTTTCCTCACTACTGTGACTTGTGACGATGCGTTCCGCAAACGCCGAGTGAGAACGGGTCACATGATTCTGGATTATAATTTATGCGTTCAGCTGTTAGCGTCTTTCCGTTAACTTTGCAGGTGCCTTGAGAAGTCAACACTTGGTAAATGATGAATCGGCTGGTGGCCCAACATTAGCTCGCAGCCTCGCCCAGCCAACGTAAGCTACAATCAATTGCATCACTTCTCGCATCACAATCTCGGTGTAATCAGACTGGACGTTATTCTGGATCTACAAACATCCAAGAAGTCAACACTAGCTTCTGGGAGAATCGGCCGGTGACATTAGCTTGCCCAGCTGGTAGCCCAACCCAATGTAAGCTTAAAGCTACACTCAATTGCATTTCTTCTCTCACACTAATATTGAAAGTCGCTCTCGTCTGCAAAGATTTTTCATTTGAGATCCTGCTTTCTGACCGATCATCGATGGAGCCGGTGGAATATATATACGGTCAATGTTGATCGGTGATGGGTCAGAGACAATGGTTTATGCTTGTGAGTGACGTTATTTTGTCTCCAATCTCGACCTGAATCTGCACGAGGTTTTTCCTCATGAATTATGAAAGTATCTTCCGGACTTTGGTGAGCTCTAGTCCCGCGAAGAAAATATCAGTGCCTCGCTCAAGGCTTGACCTCTTTTATGCGGGTCGTCCGAAGTCGACGCGGCCTTATCAACTCCGTGTTGTGCACGTCAGTCTTCTTAAAACTTAAGGACTCGTAAGTGGAATCGGAAAGATCGGAATTTTGTCGGAGCCTGAGCATCCATTTCTGCCGCACGACGCAGGATCTCGATTTCTAGGGGCCAGGGCCCAGAAGTGTGACAAGGGCCAATACTTGGGACTTGGAACTGAGGAATGTCAATTCAGAACGTGATGATCGACTGTGACTCTACAAGGAACTCTAGAGGCGTGTCTCCTCCCTCTGAGCCCTCGAGGTGGCCAGCGATGATATATATACATGAATCGCAAGTGTCCTTGTCCTCCTCAGACCCCACTGTCACTGCTGCCAACCCCGGCTGTCTGCCTGAATATCCCGAGTCCGACTGAAACGTCTCGACTGAAACGTCTCGACTGAAACGTCTCGACTGAAACGTCTCGACTGAAACGTCTCGACTGAAACGTCTCGACTGAAACGCCTCGGTGTGTTAAATGTGCCTGTACTGCCTGAACCGGCAAGCGCTGTACGATCACGGATCTCCGTCGGTGCACAGCGCCCGGTTGGAATGTCGCAGGTGAGGATCGGTGTGCCTACACGTGTGACAAGAAGCGTCAACCTGCGTTGATTGTTTGAACAGTCAGTCGAGTTTTGCTTCTCTTGTCCAGTCCTGAATCAGGCAACATTTTATCTACAGATCACTACGAGATGATCAAATTCAACATTCATATTTCCATCTTTCGGTTTTCATTTGTTTCCCCCAAATCCCGACGCAGTCCAGTCTTCCTTATCAGTGCATATGATTCTCCAGTTAAGGCCATTGTCGATGAGATTTGTTATGGAACCTGCAGACTGCACCGGAAATAGTTTTCATTCACACCCCGATTCCATCATTTCAATACCCAGCGTCCCAGTGTATAAATAACAAGTATAACGTCTGTTTTTGTCGGATTATCGGATATGGGTCCCTACTCCCTACTGCGCTGGGCGGAAATGCAGGGCCGAAGTCACTTGCACGCACATCTACTTAGTACTTTGTAATTAGAATGGACGCTTAGAACCAGAAGAAGACACACAAAACATCAGTGATCACATCAATCAATAGGTTTAATACAAGAACCCCAATCACCAAAACTAATTTCAATCTGACTATATTTGGGACTCATTAAGGGGAAGTGAAAATTAAGATACTATCGAGAGGAACGGCGTTTCCTTTGAGACGCTCTTTCCCTACGCCTGATCCGACTCTTCACGGCGTAGAACCAGTTTTTCACCGCGTTGTCACTCCGGCCTTTCAGGCGACGGGAAATCTCAGCCCATTATTGACCCTTTTGGGCGACCCAGCCGAGGATACAATCACCTTCCTCCCTAGTGATCGGGTCATGGTTCAGACGAGGGTTGAGGCTATGATGCCAGCGCTCACGACACTGTTTTGCAGATCGAGAGCCAACGACTGCGGATATTTTGGCCCAGTTGCGAGCGCCTTTGCGCTTGACCATGCACATGAGTAGATAGTCCTCACAGGGTGACCAAAGGCGGATTTTG
>SRPP01000541.1:0-15513 GCA_018360055.1 Claviceps monticola
GTTGCTGTTGCTGTTGCTGTTGCTGTTGCTGTTGCTGTTGCTGTTGCTGTTGCTGTTGCTGTTGCTGTTGCTGTTGCTGTTGCTGTTGCTGTTGCTGTTGCTGAAGCTGTTGCTGCTGCTGAAGCTGTTGCTGCTGCTGAAGCTGTTGTTGCCGCTGGAGCTGTTGTTGCTGCTGGAGCTGTTGTTCCCGCTGAAGCTGTAAGTGCTGCTGGAGCCGTTGTTGCTGCTGCCGTTGCTGCTCCGCCATCCGCATTCGCAGCAACTCATCTTGCCTCGCTGCATACTGATCATGCTGCTGCGCTTGTTGGAACTGACCCGCTTGCTGCTGCTGTTGCTGCAGTTGCATTTGCAGTTGATCTTGCCCAAAAAAATGATCGACCGCACCATTCGTATATTGCGCTTGATGGCCCTGCACCTGTTGCGGTGAAAACTGGCCCTCTTGGAAGCTCACCTGGCCACCCAGCATCTGTTGATATTGCGACTGCAGAAGCGACTGCTGCTGATTCTGATGCTGGTTCTGCTGGTGCTGTTGCAGTTGTTGCGGCGGCTGTTGCTGGCCCCCCATCCCCTGCTGCCCCGACGGCAAAATGCCTCGGTAGCTCATATCCGCCTCGTCTGCATCAGACTACCGACCTAAGCCCTCACGATTGGGATCTCGTCTTTACGGCACAGTATAACAGGACAAAACGGCCGGGCCGGATAAAAGCCCCCAAGATGAAGGAGTCGATGTGTCGTCCAATGGTCGGCGCCGGAGCAGCACGGTGCGAGAGCGATCGGTGTGAAGAGCAGAGTAGTATCAAGTACGGCGCTTAGTTCACGAGAAGAGGGTGCTGATAGCCGGCTCAGCTGCGTCGCGGGGTCTGATCTGTTCACAGTGAGGGTCTTCTTCGAGAGCGTCGGGCGCTGCTTCGTCCGTGGGCAAAGACTTTGATAGAGGGCGGTGAATCGCGATGGGTAGACGACTTCGGCACGCAGATGTCGCTGGGAACTTTGGAAGAGTTGGAGCGGTCGCGATTCGCGCTTTCGTGGTTTCGCGGTTTCGCGGCCAGGGATACGGACGATGTCGTTGGGGATCGCGGCTCCTAGGGGGTTGCTTCAAGGTTGTATGTATTGGGCTTGGTTTGTAGATTGTCTCCATTCCGGCAGGGTTTAGTGTTGGTTGCCTTCGTGAGATCGAAGGCAAAGCGTGGGTTGAGTGGAGCGCGTCGTGATCAATCATCAGCCTCATGCTCCACCTTTTTAGGTCCCAAGTCGGGCGTCTGGTTGGGGTTTTGGCGGGCTTTGATGCGGCTTGGCGTGGGGTTTGTTTGACTTCGCAACTCGCAACTCGCAACTCGCAACTCACAACTCACAATTCCGAACTATGTAACTGCAGTACATTGGACCTACATGTATTATGTGATTCGAAACTTGTTATTAACTCACAAGTTATGAATTTGAGATTGTAACGAAAATATGGTGGTATGTACATAACTCGCAATTCGCAACCCCCGATCGCACCATCATGCATCAGGCATCAACGCCGCGATCGCTACAGGTCCTCATGCTGATGACAAGAAAGAAAGACGACGCATAACTCTGGCCAGCATCCGGCTTCAGCGTCACAAAACCGTCAATCTCCCCGATTCGACCCAACCGTGCGAACACAAAAAAATCGGCAAGCTCTACTAACGCTCTATAAATCAAGAATATACCTCCCATTGTCCATACACCAAGTTACCCCGATATGCTCCCCCAAGATCCATTACATATACCACACATAACCCAAACAAATCAGCCGCAGCCATTTCCCTTTTTCGAATGTTGAAGCCAAAGATGAAGCAAATTACCAACGCCGTCGTCCATCGCGAGGCTATTCTGCCTTGCTTGCTATTCAATCAGCCAACCAATATAAAATTCAAGAATGCCGATGGCTCAAAGGCCTCCCAGTGCTTCCCTTGTACAACACACACACAAACAATTATTCCGCATCCTAAGGGGGCGCTGCGGACGTCGGGCAAACCACCCCCCTCTCTGTCTGAAATCTCCTCCTTCTCTTGTCACTTGCTTAACCCACGCACACCCACTCCGCAAAGACACACCATCTCGCCGTTCGATCCGCAAGAACCAGACCCCTCCACATACCTCGTTCGGAGCACTTAATGATAGTTTCCCAGGTACCCCCATCGCTGATATCCTCGTCGCTCGAAAGACCCTTCCCACCTACTGCGATGCCCTTTCGATCTTCTTTCCTCATAAGACGGAGGATCTTGCCCCCTGGTGTCTGAATGGCCAGTTTCGCCGGCTTTTTCCCCGCCACAGTGCCGCTCGCGGAGCTGGGTGCCGAGCCAGAAACACTCGACGCCTGCACGCTCATAGCTGAGCCGGGTCGTGCGAACGGGTTCGGACTTGCTCTGTCGGGGTTCGATGCCGGGGTAAGCGCCGAGTTGGGGCCAAGGCCAACCGAATTAGGGTGCTGCCTGATGGCGAAGACAAACGTGTTGTTGAGGGCTAGTCTCTGGCACTGCGGTTGAACAACGTATATGTCGTGCCGCTGGGCGTGAGGCGTGGGATGTCGAGTCACGAATTCGTACGGCGGATTCTCACCGGTGTGCAGAATCGGGAGCGCAAAAGCCAGATGATGAGGAATGTCCTTGATGCTATGCATTAGTCCACGCTTTCCGGCGTAGATTTTCAGAATTCCTTGGCCCTCGTCCCCGGGTAGCAGTGCTTTAACCGTGTAGCGCTTGACGCCGTTGTACCATTCCGCCTGCGCCAAGGCTCTCTTCTTGACGATGTCTCCGCTTTCAAAGACGTCGCCGTCTGCGTCCTGCGCGTATGCCCGGGCTTCTACCTCGGCGGCGATCTCGACGTCGGCGGGCACGTTGAGCTTGATATGGACCATTTCCAGCTCTTCGATCCTCGTGACAGCCGTGTTGTAGTCTACCATCTCGATGTCATTGCGGAAGAAGGCAGGACAGGTGCAAGGGAGGTTCAGTAGGATTTCGTGGGCAACAGGTGGCACAATGTGTTGCTGATCGTGGTGCTCGGGTACATGAGTCCAACACACCTCGGAAGGCCTAGCAAGAAACCACCAAGCGTCCGCAGTCGGGCTATTGGCACTCGAATACTGGCTTCGCTTGGGATTCGAAGGACTCGCCAGACAGCAGTCAATGATTCGCCATTCATTGTCTACACTGACCGCATTCCACCAGTGGTTGGATCGAGGAATCGTGGTAAGGTCCGCGACGTCTCCTGGGGTCTTTAAGTAGCCTCTGACAATCTCACACTCCAGACCAACAGCGACGCACATCTCCATCACAAGGACCGCGTACTCTTCGGCACAAGCCCGTTTAGACTGGATGACGCGACGAGTGTCCACCGGTCCCTCAAAGTCTTCCTCCCAGCAAATCTTTTCCGCTACCCAGGTAAATATGGCACGCAGTCGTTGAACATCGCTTCTGAATGGTCGGCACACGTAGGCGGTAGCTAATTGAATCGCGGTTGTCATGAGCGGCATGTCTCCAAGAAACCTTGAGTTCTTGTCCACTTGGCTGAAATTAATGGACTGGTAATTGAGAGGCTCCCGAACAGGGTTGCCGTCTGCGCCCTCATCTCCTTCAATGCCTTCATAGAGCTCGTCAACAGGGTTCAAGACCGGGTGATCGAGAGTCTGGCAACGGTCTTGCCGCTCATTCTTCTCGGCCTTGCTGAGCGAATTAGACCTGTTCACGTCTCGACGAACTTGAACCCAATCCACACTAGTGTTGCTCCCTCGCTGCAGACCCATTTCACGAGTTGCGTCTGATCCGTACACTGGGCCGCTGAGTCCCGTCATTCTGGAACCCAGAGCGGAGGATGTCCCCGACGGCCGGGGCCGGTCGAAAGGCGAAGACCTGAGTGAATGCCCTCCGGCCACTGACGCAGCTGCGAAGCTACCTCTGTTGCTTGCTACACCCGTCTTCGCAGAGTCAAAGATTTTTTTGAAAATGCTCCTCTTCGGAGCTTTCGGCTGCACCAGCCCTCCAAGACCACCAGTTATGCTGTCTTCTAACCCCGTTTGTGCTCTCCGTGTCCGTGCAGCTGTATTGCTAGCGTGACTACTGTGATAAGTTACGCCGGTAAAGGGAGAGTCTGGACGGTCCAAATCTCCTTCACGTGTGTCCATCGCACTTCGGGCGCGCAGTTGTTGTCGCGCCATGCTTCCAGCACTTGTTGCGCTGAAGTCGCCGGCGGAAACGCCGCTCCACAGAGTCCGAGCACTGCTTTGTGTCGAGGAGCTGGTGTGGCTTTGATTCCCAGACGAGGCATTAGTGGTATTGGTCCTGGTCGTGAGCGTTCTGTCGATGCTGTCGCTAACAGCATGCCCTCTGCCATTGTCGTACCACGATTTCTGTCGTCTCATTTGCCTCAGCTGGCTGCCAGGAACGGCGGCTGAGGACTTGGGCCTTTGATAAGGCTGACCTTTCGGCGGCGGCGGCGGCGGCATGTCATTAGTTTCTGCATCCAGGTCAATGTCTGCCGCCATCGACTCGCTCACGCTGTGTTGATGCATATTTCGCAGCCGCGACTCCATACGCTCCACATAATTACTGAGAGCCGGCAGATCCTGCTCACGTTCACGGCGACCACTCTGGTAGGACGCCTCCTGTGATGATCCTCCACTCCAGGTCTCGTACCCTTCATCATGCATCGGCAAGCCCATAGAAGTCAAGGGTCTGGCACGATGTGGCTCCTTTTGCCTTGACTTTTGAGCCACGATGTCGAAGGATTCGGGCGCCCACGGGTCGGTGATTTTTGTGTCTGGTTGATGCTCTTGCAATTTCTCTCCGCCCCAACTGCTGCCGAGCCCATCAAGCTGATCCAACTGCTCCATCACGCTATCCATGGCCTCACGCAGCGGAGATGGCGTCATATGCAGTTCGTCGGCCGAGCCCTGCTGAGGTGACCTGTCTATCGGCGTGCGCGGGTGGTCTAACTCGTGATGGTAATCATAATGTTCGTCGTCGGTAGCATAGGATGACTGCCTGGGTGTTTGGTGCGCGTGTTGGAATGAGGCATTGGATTTCTGCCGTGCTATCACCGTGGGCGTACACGGACGGAAGGAGGCATTCGACGGTTGCCGCGACATGTCGAAAGATGAACTAGCCATGTGCCTATGAGGAGGCGGTGCCGGAGGAGGCGCATTGTCCGCATCCGAAAGACTCCTTCTATGGTCCATCGTGTACGTAAGAGACGCAGCTGGTGACGGTGCGCGAGATCCATAGCCATGGACCAGAGGTGGAGAGGGGACCCTTCCAATGGACTCGTGAACAGACCTGTGTGAGTGAGGGTTCGCCGCACGATCCATCTGCCGTTGCTGGCCACGCTTCAATGGTGTATTTGGTGCTGATGCTGATACTGCTGCCTCGACGGGAGGATGGCGATATGACGTGGGAGTCTTCGCAGTGGTGTAGTGCGGAGCCTTGGCGTACGCTTCGAACGGTTTGCGGAACGTTTTTGATTTGGCAGGTATATTTTTAGGGCTGCTGGCCTTACTTGAGGGTAACGGGCTGACGGATCTGGTCATAGGGCGAAATTCCTCAGGGAGAACCTCGACAAAGTTGGACGGGAATGAGCCAACCGTTCTTCGATCGCGGTAAAGGCGGCCAACCCACCACGATCCATCTCCAGCGTTTAAACATTCGATCAAGTCTCCCTCCATGAAACCCAAATCTCGCTTTGACTACATTGATGTTAGTTGATTGCAAACAAATCGATTCTCACGGGACACGGAACGTGCAGGCCACCAAGATTCGGGGCTCGTGGGGCTCATGCAATTGACTCACCTCTCCTCCCCATGAATAGACAGCTCTACACCAGCACGGGAAGCGCGGTGGAAGCGCACACGGTGGCGGCACCATCTTGATGGTGTGCGCCGAGATCAATGACAGCCGCTGGCGATTGTAAGAAGAGTACAGAGTACGAGTGAGGCTTTTTGCCAAGCTGTCACAGGCGGTGGAGACGGAGCGAAAGTCGGTGAAAGGGTGAGGATCGTTACGATTCCGCCAGATCGTGATTGTGCAGATACAGGCGCGGGTCGATTGCGCTCCTTTGTCTGCGGTACAGAGAGCTAGTTACGAATATGTCGTAACTATCATGCAAAGAGGTGTGTCGTTCCGTTGTATGCCACCAATTGTACATACACCATTACCAGGGTTCCCCGGCACTCAATGTCCCTAAAGAGCCCAAAAAGCAAGGATGAGACGTCAGAAATGCTGTCGACCCAGCCAGAAGCGCGTAGTGTGGACGTGCAGTTGTGGATGTTGCAGTACGGACGCGCGGTGTGGACGCGCAGTTAATACCTATGCCTATGTAGGTAGTATAAAAAGTACGAACGCGTGGGCGCGAGGATGCGCGCCGCGGTGTGGAAAGAAGTCGCTGGATGTGGCTGGCAGCTGAGGTGGGTATAACGATCGCCGTCCAATCGCGACGTGAAGTCAATTGCCTGCCCGGGAGTCTTGGTGTATTGTGAGAGGCCAATTGTCGGTCAGATGAGCTCTCCGTCGTCAGACCATCCTTGATCTCTTGAAGCATGGCAATGTGGCAACGTCGAACGACGAACAGCAAAGCTGCACATCGACGATGGACCAGAAGTCGACAAGGGGTGGGCGCTGGGTGGGGCGAGCTAAAACGTCGAGCCCAGCTGCTGGGAAACAGAGCAGGCTGTGGTTGCCACGACAACGAGCCTCGCCGCCCCTGCATCCGATGTTGCCCTTGTCCGCGGCCAACGCCCTAGAACCGGCAATCCCAGAGCTTGACAGACCGACACCTGTGGGACCCCACCTGATGGGTCAGTGGCCCAATGACGGACAGCGATGCAGACGTCATACGCCGCCTTGCGCTGTCGCCAGCTGTCGGGCCGCTAATGAAGCAGCTCCTTCGCGCAGAATGGAAGCTGCTCCAGTGAGGACTCCTGTCCTGCTCCTGCCTTCTGCTATGTACCTACAGGCTACAGCCTTGGGCACGGGTCTGGCCGGGACGTCGAGGCTGGGGCTCCTGGCATCTGGAACATCTGATTGTTCCCAAGCACGCGTCCATGAAGCAACATGCAGGCATCCAAACCGTTGCGAGAGTTGTAACCCCGGCCGGAGGCCGAACTGCGTTGCCGTCGGCGGAGCCAATTGCGCCCAACTGCTGCCCGGCGGTCGTGGGAAGCTAGAACCGTAAACGGCTTCGAATTCACCGAACCCAGCGTTGCAGTGCGGCCTCCCGATGTGATGTGAATCATGCGATGTTGTGTGTGACCAAGCCGAGTAGGGCGACGGCGCGCATTCTTCACTGACACCTGGTGACCTGGCTGCAGTGTCAGTGCAGTGTCAGTGCAGTGTCAGTGCAGTGCCAGGCGCAATTGGTCAACATACATACGGAGTACATACCTGGCAGTGCAGCTCCTCACTTGTAGCTGCCTGTTTTCTCCTTTTCCTGCTTTGCTGCTCTCGTCCCTCCCCAACACCAAACCAGTCCACCTCACGATGTAGTTAAACGACGCCCGATACTCCGTACACTCTCTTTCTCTTACCGCTGGCGCATCCAATCCATTCGCATCATTAATTTGCACCCCTGGAGCCTCGACGACCCCACTAGCGAACCCCCAGCGAAGGCCCAGTGGCCCTCCCCCCCCCCGGCGCAAGCTGTCCATTCAAGGAGATTTGTAAACAAAGCTGGCGGCCCAAGCTCCCTGACATCTTTTTGCCCCTGGCCAACCGAGCCAACCGAGGACAATCATCGCCCTGGCCTGGCCTGCACCACTTTGCGCTAGCCACTGCGAATATATGGCCGTGCGACCCAGTTCGAGCATCTGGTCAATTCTGGTCGCTTTCTTGTTCATCTGCATCATTCGTTTTCGCCATCTTCACGCAATCGCTCTTGTTGTACCACCAGTTGGTCTTGCCCCCAGGGCGCCTCAACATCCGGACGCTGCGATATCCCGACGTCAAAGCTTCGTTCGTCTGGTGAGGACTGGAGAGAAAACTGCGCCAAATCAAGCAAACGCGGCACGTTGCTCGACAGTGAAACAGGATGGCAGACGAGGGCCTTGCCGAGCACTATCAGGTGTTAGAAGAGCTTGGCCGTAAGTAGACTTCGTTCACGCATCATCAACGGAGTAATCGTGCTTGACATTGGATTCAGAAACACTAATCGACATGTCATGTCTCAGGCGGAAGCTTTGGCGTGGTGTATAAAGGGATTGAAAAGGCAACAGGCGAAACTGTTGCCATCAAACATGTATGTTATTCTTCGCCCCTTTTGCAACCAGGCTCAACGCAATCCCAAGTCTAATTTTTTTGCTCCTAATCTAGATTGATCTCGAATCCAATGACGACGACATTCAAGATATTCAGGCCGAGATTGCTGTCCTTAGCACATGTGCAAGCCCCTATGTGACGCAATACAAGGGTTCATTTCTTCGGGGATACAAGCTATGGATTGTTATGGAGTATCTTGGTGGCGGCTCTTGTCTTGACTTGGTATGTTTGCGCTGTCCTTTGTCGGAACAGTGATCATCGCATGGACTCGTGCCCGTTGCCATTCGACAGATGCTGACAAGATTGTACAGTTGAAACCCGCCAACTTCAGCGAAACGCACATTGCGATTGTCTGTCGCGAACTCCTTTTGGGAATACAATATTTGCACTCGGAAGGAAAGATTCATCGTGATATCAAGGCAGCCAACGTGCTACTCTCCGAGGCTGGCAAAGTCAAGCTTGCCGATTTTGGTGTCGCAGCGCAACTCACCAACATCAAATCGCAGCGCAATACCTTTGTCGGCACTCCGTTTTGGATGGCGCCCGAAGTCATCCAACAAGACGGCTACAGCTTCAAGGCAGACATCTGGTCTCTCGGCATCACAGCCATGGAAATGGCCAATGGCGAGCCCCCTCTCTGTCACATTCATCCGATGAAAGTGTTATTTCATATTCCCAAGAACGCACCCCCGAGACTGGAGGGCGACTTTAGCAGGGATTTCAAGGACTTTGTTACTCAATGTCTGACCAAGGACTATGAGAGCAGACCTTCCGCCAAAGAGCTGCTGAAGCATCGCTTCATTCGGGCAGCTGGAAAGGTCGAGGCTTTGCAAGAGCTTATTGCCCGTCGTCAAATGTGGGATGCAAATCAAAACCGTCAAAGGCACCCCATATATTACCAAGAGACGCTGAAAACAATATCGCCAAAGGACGAAGAACAGGAATGGGTATTTGAAACAATCAGGTCCATTGCCCCCACCCAACCCAACAAATCGACCGTCAGACTCCGTAGGCCTTCCTCTGTGCTGGCTACCGAAGAGGGCTTGCGAAGACTCGACATCACCGACGGGCCTTTGGGCGCCTCCTCTCCAGCACCTGTGACGATTCGCAAGTCAACTGTTCGTCGTAGATCGTCTGTGGCACGTTCTGGCTCTGTCCGGTCCAGCGCACCTTCACGTTCTACGATAGTGACCAAGAAGCCCCTACAACCAGACATGTCCTTTGGGAACTCGGGATCAACTATGCGTCTCTTCCGTCGTGTCCCATCGGAAAGCTCTACCAATGGCCAACTCGGAAGACCTAGCTCACCTGATGATGTATTCTGTGACGAGAATTTCCCTCCTCATCTATCCTCTCCTGTCGAGCCCTTTGGAAAAGAAGCGGTCCTGGGCAGACGACTGTACAATAAGGCCGTGGAGCCCACGTTGGCAGAGCTACATGCGCAGACGTCAGCCATGCAGAAGCGAGAAGCTCTCGGCAAGTTATCAGATGCCTTTGCAGCCTTGGATGCAGTAGATCCCGAGGGCGCATACCATCTGATGAGCAACCTTGTGACGTGCATGTCACAGGACAACAAGCTCAGTGCCTCGTTACTACGACAGCCCCTTCAGAAGATTCCGGATGACGGGACACCACAAGGGACGGTCATTGTCAAGAGCTCTGTGCCACCTTCGGTTAGTCCCAGCAAACTAGTGATGAGCTCGAATAACCCGCACTTGAAGAGCCACCGACGGCGATTGACCGAATCCCCCCAGGCCAACTCCGGAGACAGGGAGTGCTCAACGTCGATCGACGAGAAATATCCAGGTCGGGACGCCAGAAGCGGCATGGAACACTGCAAGCAACTTTCTGATGTTCTCTACCACCGATGGTCAGACAATCTCCGAATCCGATGGCCAGCTATATGATACTACAACTATACAACACACTGTACAACAATACACTGTACAATATCTAGGAGGGCTGGGTTTGCTGCCTGGCAACGTGGGGGATTTCCTCTTGTTTCATATCTCTTCTTTTAATCCGTTTCCTTGTTCTTTTATTTCCTTTTTCAACTTATTTCAGCCTGCACTCCATGTTTTGATGTGAATACCCTTTCGGATTTATCTGACTTTGCAGCGCGTGCTACACCATATCTTGGTTCGGGGAGAGGATCAAGAAGCCTGTTTTTGAGAAAGCATAAAAAGCATGTTATTTGTTTGGTTCATTGCAATGGCACAGAAGACACATTTCTAATTTTTTAGTGAACTGATGATCACGAATTTCTCGAGGAAAGCCACATTTCATTTCCTGGGATTCGGATGAGTTTAGCTTGCGCTTTTCGTGTGCGTTTCTGGGCGATTGCCGACTCGAGTTTTATGGAATTTTTTAGGAGCGATTATTGTTTGAGCTTTCATGTTGATAGATGCACTCTCTATGGACACGGCGTTTGGGGTGGCGTTTAGAAGATTTTGCGTGTTGCTTGGATTGATTACATAGCTATTTGTGAATTGGAATTGCTTGCTTCCTTCCTACATAGATCTAAAGTAGGTAGTGTGTGACACCACGTTCGAGATGAATGGAATAAAGGATGAGAATGCTCTACCGATGACCGCAGCGAAGGACAAGACTCGAGATGCGGACACACTTTGTCCAATGCACGTTCTCGAAAGGGCTGTTCACGCCCGAGGAATAGGCGCGCCGATTATAGCAATATCACCGCAACTTCATTTTTTGGACCAAAAGAATAAGAAGACGCCCATATTTGTTCGTTTCTCCACTGTAGCGGGCTCTCGTGGAAGTGCACGGATTTGCCATTCGATTGTGAGTTGATATCATCGGCGATTATCTATCAATCTAGTCAACGGCTTGATGAGCACGAGACCGTGATGCAAGAAAGACAATCGTCCATGCTGATCAGTGCTGCTACGTTGACAGGTATACCGACGAAGAAAACTTTAATATCGTGGACAACAACGTTGCTAATTTGTGTGTCTGGTCTTTGTGTTACGCTACAGGTTGCAAGATGCGAGATGCGAGCCTCAGGGCTGCGAGGCAGGTAGTCTCTCTAGCGTGGCGGGCTTGGCCATTGTCCGCAGCGATTTGCCATTTGTGTTGAGCAAGTCGTGCAGAGAATATTCTGGTTGCTTCACTCCCATCAGAAGACGGGAGGCAGTTGCCTTTGTGTTAGCCCTTTGTGAAGGCCTCATCCTCACCTCAAAGCGTGTCGCTCATTGCTGTTTCCAAAGAAGCAGAAGGAGGAAAGGGAACTGAGCTTACACAAAATTGTGTCTATTCTAACGGCCAGATCATGACTCGAGAGATGTATTCTCTGCCATCATTATTGACAGACTGTCGTAGTCTTCTTATTCATCTTGGTGAAGTGGTAGCCAAGATCCTGATACACCAGAGGTGAGCCGCAACGACGGGCAGCATGACAACCTGAGTTTGGATCGAAGAGGGATCGCACACAAGAGGATGTGATTAGAGGATGTGAGAAGAAGATGCAGCGACGTTGGGTGTAATAAGTAAGGAGTCACCCAAGATCATTGAGGGTGCTGAAGTAGGAGAGGACCATTTTGAGAAAAATAGCCTCGAGATGGCCAAGTGTTGTAGACTTGAGTAGTATGAAGAAGAAGAAGAAGAAGAAAGGACTGGAACTTGGGTGGGCGAGGGCTCACTCTTCGTTCTCCAGTCAGGAAGCGATTGAAGATACCTTTTGTCACCGGGCCCCTATTCATCATGCATTTCCCTGGTCCAGCTGGATTGACGACTGACGTCGAATGTGTATTCATGGACTCATGGACTCATGGACTCATGGACTCATGTACTCATGGAATGTAATATGGATCTAATCATCTACCGACCAGCTAGGTACTTATCTTGAGCCGTTTGTCGGCATTTGTACATACATAGTAAACATACAAAGTATGCGAGAGCAACTTCGCAGTTTGAGAGTGAATGTTTCGTGAATGGAATGAATGCTTGTCCTTGGGGAATTCTGGCGTTCATTGACACCTATTCCAGCTCTCTACTCAAAGGGAGCAAAGCAAACTTTGTGTTGAGAGAACAACTATGTACCCGCTTTAACCCTGTGAGACTGATCAGAATCATAATCTGTCTACATCTTTTCTCTTAATTGGTAGCCCTACCCTATGTGACATAGAAAGTGGCTCTCTACACGCTGAGATACTCCCAGACGGTAGACCAGTGTTCAGACAGACAGGTGACGACAGACGACATGGTGTTCATTTTGGTGGGCCGTACGATTTACGATGTGGCAACTGTTTTCAGACGCGTATTGCAACTGTGAGTGACAAGTGTGGTGCTTGAAGAGCTTCCGTAGAAGGAGATGAGAAAAATGAGGATACATACCTATGGCGGGCGGATTGGATCTTGCATGGAAAAGTCGATTGTCACCTGGGCCGCATGTGGCCGCTGTTGGGGTTAGCTACATACCTGGTAGGTAAGGCTGCACATATTCTTAGATGCATCATGAAACATAGTAGAATGATGATTTATGGATTAGAAATAAAGTGCGTTCTCACGAGATCACGAAAGAACATTTTTGGTTACCATAGTGGTCAGGTTCAGAAGACATTTGCCCTTGACTTTCTTTGTACATTCTGCTTCCCCTCTCGCACGCAATTTGCTGACGGGTAGCTTGTATGGCCGATGGCCAGTAGGTGGAGCGTTGGGATGGAAAACCAAGGGCAGTCTAGGCGCCGATGTCATCACTACGTCGTCTCCTCAGTAGGGTCCGGCCCAAGAGTTAGCTTGATACGCCAATTCTTGAATTCCTCTGACAGAATGTCCCCATGCCCAGTCTCTTCAACCTGGAATACCTCAATAGCATCCGATGCGCTCCGCCGACGAATTCGCCACACTCCCTCATCGGTGATTATTGTCCTCAGCCCTATCACACCAATATTAATACATACAATGTTCGAGACTGCAACTTATAAAAGGTAAACGCAAATGGGGCAAACAAGAGAGAGTAGGGGGTTCCAAAGAAGACGGAGGACTTGCGCGTGGCAAGGACACTAAAAACATGCCATCATATGCCTCGTCCAGCAACCCACACCGTGAAGCATCAACGATGGAACCAAATAAGGAGGAAAAAAACGTACACTCGAGGAACTTGTCCGCAAAATTCACACACATATCCGCATTCCAGCGTGCGCGTGGCCGCGAATTCACCGTATGCGGAATCGTATGCGTCTCGATCTCCTGCACATGCACAAGAATTCCATCCCTTGTGCGAAAGCCGACAATGATCTTCGGAACTCCAAGAAGGAAGGACTGGATCCAGAATTTCATGAGCTTGCGGTGGAAGTTGTCGACGTCGCCGGGAGAGCGGATTTCTAGGGACGTCTTGAGCTCGACCCAGTTGATGGGTTCCCCGGGGGCTGGTTTTATGTCCCATACTATTGGGAGGGGAGAAATCGGACAGCAATTAGCATAATGTTTGGGAACAGATCGGTGAGAAATGGATGCAAGAGTAGAAGGGGGGACGTGAGAAGGGGGGAGGCGTAAAGCAAGGGTCGATGTGAGAACGGGTTTATCATCTACGTACTGGCGTCGACTTCGCCTCCAAGACAGAGAACAGTGCTGCCGATGCCGGTGCGGACCACGGAGCAGTATTGTTCTTTGTTGTTGACGACTTGGTTTTCGCGACTTTCAATATAGTCTCTGGATGTTTCGCCCCAGGGCCTGGGGAGAGTGGAGAGCGTTTCGAACTTGTAGCCTAGGAGAGAATCAGTATTCATTGCTTGGATTCTTCTCTCCGTGTCCTGTTCTTCTCTTTTCATCTCCGACCAAACAAATGTAAGAGATATGAGGTCAGGAATAGTTGAACGTCTGCTTCTATTTGCATACGTCCGTCCAGTGGGAAGGGAGATGGCGCTTACCCCAAAATTGCATGACCTCGAGAGGAGGCCCACGCCTGATACTTCGACTGTTCTGTTCGTGTCTCGATTGCAACTTGAACGCGTTGTTCTCTTCGATAAATCTTTGTTTGTGAGAGTTAGAAACGGGGCATAGTGAGTATGGTGGTGTTGTTCGCATCACAGAAAGAAGAAAAAAGTCAACTTATCGGAGAATTAGAGGACTTATGACTTACAGGCATTCCTGGAATGGTGTTAGCTACATATATTAAGTTCATACTTCAACTACCACTTGGGACTGAGCACGCATAGAGACATACTTGGTATAGCGTGGCATTCATCTCGAAGCTACAACTCAGTCAGTCGTCTGCACTTGGGTCTTCGTATCAACAGCTTCAAGGAGTCCAACCCGTCTTGCTGCTCAAACAACGCCGCCATAATCTAAGATTGTCAGGCTATAATTCTCTTATCACACAGTTTCCGGAGAACACACCTTGGTCATCATCCCCCGCCACGTGACGACATGAGCGTCAATCTTCTTCCCCGTCTCCTTCTCATGCGTCATGATGGCCTTCAATAGGCTATCTAGATGCTCATCTTTAGAGTCATCCAGTTTCTGAAACGTGTTGAAGCCTCTGGATAAGTCGGCGCCTATCCTCGGGGTATAGTAGTACTTGACGGACGAGTCACCCAGTCGAAACTCGTGGTTCTCATCGTAAGAGAAGCAGGCAAACTCCTAGATCATGTATTTTATCTTAGGCGTATGATTCTTTCTCTCCATTTTCCGAGGTGTGAGTTGCGACGGTGTATAAATGATCAAATGGGGGAAAGGGCAAGATTTGTAACTGGTTATTCTGGTTTTTTAGTTGCTTTTGGCGCTGGCTACCTTGGGCCTCTTGACAGGTTGGCTGTGGCCAGAAAACCTGCCAATAGGCTGTATTTGAAACGCAGTCGTCATGGTGAACGACGTCGATGGCTTCTGGGTCTTTCGCTGCGCTGCTAAGGCGTATTTGATGAGACTCTGTGAGATGAGCACTATGTTTTTTTCTGTTGGCACACAAGAATACTTGTTGTGCGAAAGGAGGACGTTGATGGGCACGTTCAGCCTGCGTAATACTCACGCAGCCTGTGCGTTTGTAGCGGAGAATAAACGGTCAGTTTCATCTGATCATATGTAATATTACTTCATCCAGTCAAAGACTCAATACGGAAGTCCACCACTCATCAGCCGACGGCAAAGCAACGAATTCCGTCACACCAACTTCCAAGGCTTAAATCCGGAGTATTGTTATTTCTACCACCCCATATTCTTATTCATACCACCTACCCCACCTTTGCCCCATATTTTCTTCGGCGGACTCAATTTTTTTCTCCCGCCCCGC
>SRPP01000542.1:0-15462 GCA_018360055.1 Claviceps monticola
GTGTGTCTGCGTGCGAATCCACATGTTGTACACAACGTAGCGGAACTTTGGATGCTGGGCAAATCACCCATCGGAAAGCTTGAGAGCACGCAGAATGTATTCCAAGATATCAACACCGTGAGGGCGGAGTTGTTGCATGGAAGAGCTTAGCTGCACTAGCAGCAAAGCCACGACATAGGTGCATACCTAAATCATTGGCGCGGGACAGGCGTTCAGGTTCTCTGTTTACCCACAATGGCCCATTATATTGCTGATTAAATGATGGAGCGGAAGTCCGTCTGTCGTACGAAGCAGGAGCATGTGTTACGTTCACTTACATGCACAGGTCACTCTGAGTGGCTCACAAAGATCCTCACAAGGTGTCGCAAAAAAAACACGCTGCGTCCAGAAAATGGCATACGAATCATCCATACTACATAGACCACCAAGTGGCACTCGATTCGGTCTTGGCGGCGAAAACTGCTAGAATTCTTTGGGTGACGCGGGAGTATACTCTCCGCGCTAGAGATGAATCGTTGAACGAGCCTGGGCCCGGAGGCCCTAAGGCGGTCTGATGTCCCTTGGCCAGATCTCTGTAACTCGTGAGTAGTACTCTTAGGCCTGCTGTGAGTGTGGAATGTGAGAACCTCGAATACGCAAATGGTGGCGGTCCTCATGTGCTTGCGCCCTCCATCTATGCCAGTGTAGTTTCTCCTCGTTATCCCATACTTCGGTCGCGCGTTGTCAACGCGTTGTAAGCATCAAAGCGCGCCTGTTGAGGCCTCACGGCATCTTCTTCTCAAGGATTTTGTACATTGTTGAGTCACATCTACCCCATCTCTTCACTCTTCGCCCCAGATTAGTGTAGAGCGTGACCGAAAGAAATGCCGTAGAACTGCTGGTCCCTCCATGCGCCTTAAAAGCAGTCGAGGTTCTTCACATCGCCTCCTTGACACGAGACACGCCCTGAGTTCTCGTTCGCCTTTTGAAATGTTGAAACCAAATTCATCACTCCCGGTGAGTGACCACGAATGCATCATTTGCGCAAATGCCAAAGTTCTCTCCAGTGAGTGTAAGAACAATCATGTCAGTTTTCCACATTGTCGCCGGCGCCCGACGCTTCACCTGACGAATGGCTTGTCACTCAAACACTACAATGATGAACACTATGAGAAAATCAAGGTGTCCAGTCTCCCCATTTCAACAGTCTGGTTCGAGGGCGGGCTGATACTCTAGCTCCCGACTCCCGACTCCCGACTGGCCTGAACGATTCTGTTCCAAGGCCATGAACTTGTGCGATCAAGGACGGCTTCATGTTGGCTTTATAAGATCAGTGGTCGTATGTTATGGGGCATCTGATGAGAAACGTTTTAGGAATCTGGTGAGATTTCATGAGAGGAGCCTCTTTGTATGAAAAGAGGCGACGAGATCCCCCAGCAGGATGTTTTTTTTGGTTGCCATTTAGACTAAGTTGCAGCTTGCAACTTGGCGGATATTTTCATGTCTTGTGCTCATTCGAATAGCCTCTCGAAATGATGACTTCGTCAAGAAATCGATTCTTGCGTTTGTAAAGAATTAAGATCATACGCCGTTATCGTGGTTCGTGAAGTGAAGTGGCCGATTTCAATGTCAATGACATTGGTGACACGAGACGAGACATCTTATGGTAACTAGTTGGATTTCTACGCTCACTCCTCACGAGTCACTTGACTTGTTCAAGAAAAAACTAGCTCTACCAAGATGTGTCAAGTCAGCAAATGCTATTCTGGGCAGCACCGGACAGATGTGACTCGCAGCGGGAAGCGGATGGGAACAGACCACAAGAATATGGCCCATTGTTGTGCGCAGCTTTATGGCCTTCTTGATGGAACGAGGATCGTTCTATGATGTAGCTATATACCTAATCTGGCTGTGAGAATTGGCGTTTGATGGTGGGCAGAAACGAGGTTACATGATGGTGAGTCAGGTGAGGTGATTGATGCGATTAGGCATTCGATAGACACGTCAAGCACTGAGTGGACAGTCAGGTAACGAGACTTCTTGTCCAGTGTGCTTCCAGACGCGTCTCTTGAGGAACGGGAAACATTGCAAAGCACAGTGACTGCAGCTGAGCAGCTTGAGCTACAACTTAACCAACACACGTCACCAATTGACAACGTAATGCGATCAACATGGTGAGTGTGTAGGTAGTTCTACGTTGCCGTCTGGCTCTACACGTACGTGGGAAGAGCAGTTATCCTGCAAGTACATAACGAGCATCAACCTAATCAAAGCTTGTCACTACAGCTGATTCCCGGCTTGTCCATGATGATCAAGACGACATCTATAAGCCGGGTGCCCAGCAACGAGTGATTCATTCGCTCTATGCCAGTGCGAAAACATCCAGGTCAATGGGGAGCTGACAGAGAATGTCGATATACAGATGCCGAAGCACTGTAGTATCTGGCAAAAATCACGACATGCAGAGATGCAGGGCTGTGAGCCCGGATACATACCCAAGCGCAAGTTCCCACGTCGGCGATCAACATGGCTCCCTCAGTAGTATCTTACCTACAAAAGGGAGGCATATGAGGGCGTCTGTTCCGAATTCTGTCGCCAAAACTCGTTGGACAACTATGCGCGATTGATTCCATACGCAGCAGCTCCGCTCCAATTCACGCGTCGAACATTAATATGGAGGAAGACTTTTTCAAGCGAAGCGCGGTGGTAAGACTGTTAAGACAGGCGTCTGAAATGTCATGCACGTGTGAGTCGACGACAGAACTGTAGACCTTCTTTCCGTCTTGCAGGCACGCACTTCGGAGGACCTGTCTGTCGCTAATTCGAAGCGATGGTAAAAGCGTCGGAAGACCAACAGAGGCAGAGACCAGCAGGTTGACCAAACAGAAATATTTCTGGCGAGGTCTCAATGCACCAAGAGCTCAAGTTCGGAGTCTAGAGGGTATCACGGATGCGAGGAATGATGAGCGGTCGCAGTGGCTGTCAACAAGAGAAAGCTGCTCAGGAAGCAAAAAATGATGATTGACAAGGGGAAAAAAATCGGACGTGCGCCAGAAAGTAGACTTCGGTTAATGGGAGCCGTTGAAAGAAAGGTTGTGTGTGCGACCTAATGATTAGTAACGCTTCGGCTAATGGAATGTGTCACAAGTGGGGCTCTCGTCTGTGAGTGTGAGTCAGGGCTTCTACATTGCTAGACTCTGTAGGGATTCGGAGTACATGTACCTACATACCTACTGTATTCTGTACCGTACCTGGTCACGACGGCGCGCACAGCGTCGGCTTCCCTTTTCTCCGTATCGAAAACCAGCGGATCATCATAAATTGAATTAAATGGCTGTGGCTTGAGAGTACATATGTTTGCGTATGAACACAGCTGTGCAGTGATGTACCTATACCAATACCTCCTTCAACGGACATTTTCCAAAGGGGTCTCCTTCACTCCGACGATGGCTGCTCTTTCGTGTAACCCACCTGCGGAATGACAGATGATGGACGACGGACAACGGACGACGGTCCACGGATGAACGGATGACCTTAAATTTATGATGTACATACCAGTTGCTTATGAGGGTATGGTGTGGAGTCTTTCCAGCTTTCTGTCCCTGTCATTGGTCAGATCCCTATCGCACATTATCGGCCCTTATCACCAGTTTTGCCTATTTTGGTGCGCACTGGCACAGCTTCGTCACTGCATTTTGAACGTCACTCATCCGACTTGGCGGCAACACGCTGCCCTGCCCATCTCATCTCCGTGGATCAACAACGCCCCCTTCACGAGCATTCCTGCAGAGAGACTACCCAGAACAATCCCGAGTTTCCATATCCACGATGCGGCTAGCGTGCCCCAAAAATCCCCTTCTTTATAGCGTCATATGACGACAGACCGCAGGCACAAGACCCTCATAAACCAGGTACCTAGTGATTATGTACTCTGTACTCCGTAGTGAGGCCAAATCGAGGCTAGTGCTCGCAAGAAAATCCCAGCAACTTGATCAAACGTATGTTCTAGCCCGCGAGTGTGTGCCATGCTAATCCGGGACATCAAGTGATCACTATGTATGTATCAACTGATCACTGTCACTGATGGCTTAAGGCAGAAGTTGAGTTGACAAAAGGACCGCTCGCACGAGCCGGGAGACGCCCCCAGCGATTAAAGATATGTATAAGCAGTAGCATCGTCTTATTAAAAAGAATCGCTGATCCGAGCGGTGACACGCAACGGGAACTCTGGACAGATTTGATGAGGAGATAAAGCGGTGATGAACGACAAGGCGAGATATCGTATGCAGTGGAGACCGGATACTATTTTGGACCTGTTGGACCCGGCCCAAGCGGACCGGAACAACTTGTCAAAGCGCCACATGCTGAAGCATCCGCGCTATGTTATACAGAAGGTACTCTGCAGTTACTGTAATTACAGTGCATACGTGGGTAGATACTCCGTACTCCGTATGTACATTCCGTTTGCGCCGGCGTCTTCTAGAATCTCAGGGGCCCATGGCCTCCCACCCGTGCCGACCGTTGACATCCCGATGCCACCCCGATGATCCCCCCGATGATCCCCCCGATGCCAGCGCGATCAGCGCCCGATGAAACGTCACGGCCAATGAGGTTACCAGAAGGCCAAATGCCTGCCTTGTCTCATGGGATCGCAAGGCGGCCGACAAAGCCTAAGCCTGCAGACGCATGTGGCAGGTTTCCGATCCCTTTCTTGGAACGTCTCGAGACCAAAATGGTCGTACATACTGGGGCCTGGGGGCCGTTCCGTTCAGAAGGCGCAACGCTCCGCAATAAACCCCACGACAATCTCCGCAGTAATGCCTAGCCTCTACCTCTGTGCTCACTGCTCACCATCAGTGCTGACATCTTCGCCGAGTGGTTGGTGGCTATGGTCCTGCATGATGCATGTTGTGCGCTGTGCGTATGTGCTGTTCGGTACAGATTCGTGCACTGGCTCTTCCCTTCGACCGGACCCGGCCGCGGCGCAGATTGGCCTTGGTCCTCCGAAATCCATTGTCCAAACAGAAATTGAGCGATGGCATCAATGCGTCTATCCAGCTGCGGTCAGTTTTCCAACGGGAAACTTGTATACATAGGTTATTTACATACCTAGTCCAGGGCCAAGGACTTTGAACCAGACAAGAACAAGGGGTCGACTCGTCTCACACTGCTGTTGTACAACTGTTGTTGTACATAGGTACCTTTTTGTCTGGAACGTTTCCTCCCATATCCATTCTGCAACATAGGTACCGAACACCAACCGTCCGGTCTGATGGAGCAGTTGTGCAACACACATCAACACACAGACATAGGTACATAATCATGCATCCAGGAGTTGGGGTACAGGATAATGCAGCCCTTTGTGACCCTTCCCGGCCTTACTGAATATGTTTATAGTTCAGACAATCTGCACACGTGAGCACCGGATGAACCAGGCGTTCTTCTGATCCCCGTTCCCATGGGCAGATCGCAGACGACCAGCCACCTCCATCTCAGAATCTTTCTCGCCCCCTGCGTCATGATGCTTGCTACCCGTGGCAGCTTCGAGTTGCAGGCAGCGCCGCTGTGCTTCCGGCCATTTTGTGAATGTCTTGGGACTTGTGCAGGAGGTGAGCGGTGCTGGCCTGAGGACTAACACATAATGGAAACGAAAAGCCTAGATCGAAATGATTTTTGTGGTGGAATGTTGATGCTCTCCTCATGTCCTGCCACAGACTGTCTATCATAAATGAGCAGATGAAACGGAGGGAAAACTTATGTTCGAATTGTTTCCAAGTGAGTACCAACCAACATCCCTAGGAGTACTCCGTACGTGGGATCAGACAAGACGTTGGTGATGGTTCCTAGTCCACGCCATGTTCCATCACTGGAAACTCAAGAGTCAAGACCAGGCCGCTTGTTCAGATTCAAGGTCTATGCAAAGCATTGGGTCGCCAGTAACAAGGCCAGGAAAGCGAAAAATTCATCTCATTCCAACTGGTCCTGGACTCCTGGCATTGAAACGCAGTTGCCAGCAATCACCATCTCTACGGAGTAGTTTCCATTCATCGTTGCATCGCTTCACAAGAGCTGCGTCGCGCCAAGGCTCTAGAGGGGTTCAAGGCGATCTTCATGGGCTAGGTAATCTTACAGTGACCTGCCCGTCTATGCCAGTCCTGGCTCATGCAATCGACAGAAGGTGGATGGTCGTCGACATATAGAGGCTCACATCGGCATTTTCATCGGCATTTTCATCGGCGTAAACCTGATCCTGGCCCGGGGCCGTCATGCGCAAGATGCGCGCGCCGCAGATGGCGCGACGAAGCTCGACGCGGGTAGAGTGAAGATCAACGCGGCATGAATGATGACACGTATGGACGAATTGCTGTTGGTTCGCAGCAAGAGATCCACACTTTATGGTTGCTCGCTCCGTTTCGTCTGTCCAGTCACCAGTTGTCAGCAATGGCAGACCAACTAGATCGGTCACAGTTCTGAACCTCTGCGCAACACGCCCGTTGGCCGTTGTTTCGTGACAGGTTGACAGCTAGGTATTGCTCTCGATGTTCTCAATGCTCTCAATGCCCTCGATGCCCTCGATGCTCTTGGTGCGCTTGTTACGTTTGATACTCTTGATGTATACGTATATAGTTATAGTTCCCTTTAGCACACGCCGTGATTGCGACTAGTCAAGATGGATAAAGGCCCAAATGTACAATCCACAGCACAAGACAAGGCGCAGTTGACCAGCTCGGCTTGTTATGGGTGGTCGATCAAGAAGTTACGGCACCAGGCCACACCACTGGGCAGCAAAAACGCAGCAGCTGCAGCCTGCCAGCGCAATGGGCAAGATGATACATACCACGAATCCATGATACAGCCTCAAGGGCGAAACTCGGAGACTTCGGCGGCACGGGCGTCTAAATATTTGGATCTGCACGTTGCCCCCCACCCTCTTCTTTGCTCTTGGTGCGTACCACAGTGTATCCGCGTGAACTTTGAAGACACCATGTTCAGTTGACAGTTGGGCATATGAATCATGATCTCGTTCTTCGTACGGAGTAGACACCGTATTCTTCCCCTCTCCTCTGACTTGGGCCAATGTGCAGCAGACAACAGGATAGGGGCAACGTGGATCCAGCCCTCCAATTTTCCAATCGCTGCGAGCTTCTCAGCTTCTCGCAGCAAGCGCAGTAGATATCAAAATGCCGACGTTACCTATAGCCTGGTCTGATACGCATGCTGCTGCGTGTCTTGAAACCGATGCAGCTTGATCAGTGATAAGATGGGGCTACAAATCAGCCTGTTGTATAAAAAGCAGCAGTGCAGCAATGCGGGAAGATGGCGATTCGTGAGGGGGCGGAAGCGGAGGCGGAAAAGGGCCCTTGTCTGTCAGGCGGAGAGCCCCTCTCAACACCAGCCTTTGAAACTCGGGTTTGTGACGTGAAGAACTAGGTAGATATGTATGTACATACTCCGCGAGTCCGTACATACATACTTAACGGTATCAGGCCACATCGTCGGATGGGCAGTTGTCAAGCAGATCAAACAACGTGAAGGTGCTTGGTGGCCGAGTGGAGGTTGCGGCGAGAAGTTTGGGAACAGCACTTTTCATTCGACAGTCGGCCAACCCTACGCTCATCTAATGTGGGTGGGTATAGGTGATGCTGATTGGCCATGACTGCTGACCGTTGGCTCAAGGTGGAGCGGTGAGGTACCTAGCGCCTGGCGGTTCTACCACGCGGCGCCCAAGTACCCCGACCAAGCGAAGCTAGATGGCGCAGAGCCCCATCGTCTCATGAACAGCCGCTACGTGGCTGCACGTTGACGACATCCAGCAGACCGGCAACGTCCCGACCATGCGACGATGAGGCTATGGAACTGGTAGATAACTGCGACGAAGGCGGCTGGGCGATTGGATGATTGGACAAGCTGGAGCAGGCGGACGGGGCGGATGGGGGCACCTGTTCCAGAGCGTCGCATCTTGTTGTTGGCTGAGACAAACCTGTGCGACACTGCACATGGGGTCTTCCCTACCAAGCCGAACCCCGGGGACTAGGTAGGCAACAGGCTTCTCACAGCAAGTACATACATATGTATATTCGTAAAGCTGCGACTTGAGTACCATGAGAGCATCAGTGCCAAACAGGCATGACGCCAAGTACAAAGGTTACAGGTATACTTACTCTGTACTGCTCAGTGCTCACTGCTCCGACGTGGTGGTTTCCCGCTTTAGCAGTCAATAGCCGATGAACATGGCCAACGTGAGGAAAATTACGGCTCGTCGAGCCTGGGTTATGCAATGGCATTTCCCCGCGCAACAGCTCGTTTCTGCCTCGTTGCATTGCTGCATTGTCTTGTTGTACCGCTCGTTTCGATGTTTCTGCCCTATGAGCATTGTGCTGAAGGCCTTGTTATACATATGTATTGTGCCTATGCCATTGCGATGACTTGAGCCTTTGGAGTCGCCGGAGGTGCCGCTTACGAACGGTCCCCGCCTCACTTCCCACTTGCTGATTTGCCTTTTCTTTCCTGGGCGTGTACTCCAGCAATGTGTATATAGCAGTTTGTTCCATCAGGTACGTATGGAGTAGAAAGATGTCTGCTGGTCTGGCTCATGGTTCGATGCTACTTCGTGCTTCGATTGGGATTCCGTGCAAGTAAAGGCAAAACGCAAATACCTACTCCGTACTCCGTAGAGTGAGCGAGAACTCCCAATCTCTAGCCCTACTCACCTCCCACCAGAGAGGCTTGGCGACAGATTTGCCGTCTCGACGTCTCCGTAGACATACCAGAAGTCATAAAACGAGCAATGAGCAACGGAAAATGGCACATACATACCTAGTTTTAGGTATGTATCCGTACTTGACGCCTCGATGTTCAATGTTCCCCGTCTTCGGGCCATCAGCCAGCGACCAGGGGAAGGGAAGGAACTGCCCAAAACAAACTGCCAGACTTGCCAAGCCAATTCAGCCTCCAGGCCTCTCCCCCACCCACTCACTCTCGGGGTCCCCCATCTGCACCAATCATGCAGCCAGCATCAGACGCCCGCCGCCCGCCCGTCCCTTTGTCCTTCCAGTCTAGGGCTCTCATTGCCTGTTGGTTACTGCTGAAAGCCTGAAGTGCCCGGCCCCAGGCCCCAGCCGCCTTCTCTCTCTGCTCCTCCTGCTCTCCAGCTCCCCTTCCCAAGCTCCTTCCCAGGCCAGCCAAAGTCCCCAAGTCCATGTCCCAAGTCCATGTCCCATGTGCCATGTCTTGCGTCGCACTTGGGTCCAAGATGTCCAAGATGTCCAAGATCGAGAACTATCCGCCGAGACGACTCTGGATTCTCTGCATTTTTTACAATCTGCCGCGCTTCCTTGCCTCGGTCTTCTGATGTTCGCCGTCGCCTCGCCACATCTGATGTATTCGCTGGCATGTGTCGTCGATGTCGGACGTCTTTCTCTTGTGTCTCCACGCGCTTCCTCCTCGAAACGGAACCCACCGTGGACCCTAGATTCATTCATTAACCGGAGACGAGAAGCCCCCCCTCACCGAGACCCCTGGACCGTCTGCTGGTTGACGCCGCTCGTTCTCCAGTCGGTATCCAGTTTCCAATACGCCTTGGCGAGGCCGACGACGGCCTTTGGACCTTCAGGACGGAGTACGGAGTAATAATACGGGGGCGCCTCTGAACCTGGTCGATGGTCCACTGGTCTTTACGTTCTCGTGCATCTTGTCCCGCATCGCTCACAGCCGTCCTGACTTCTGAGGCACCTTGCTTGAGGTTGCTGTGTACGAAGAAGAGGCAGACTCCGCTCCAGCCTTGCTTGCTCTTATTATGTATCTATGTGCATACATATAGTCTTGCTCCAACAGTCATCGACAGCTTGTTCGGTCAGTAATACCTTGTCCAGTACGTACGTTGCCCACAGCGCCAGGCTCCAGGACTTCAAGTGAAGAGGTGGCAGCCACCGGTCCTTGTGTGTTTGAAGGGTCGCAGGATCACCCTTCCCCTCCTTCTTCCCGAATGACGAGCACTGACTCGGCCTCATAGCATGCCTACTGCTCAGCTACTTTACTGTATCCAGTGCCACTGTCATCAGGGCAACCTAAACGCACATCTACGCCCACTTCGACGCTTCTCTGCCCATTGTCTTCCGTCTTCTTTTCCCCTCACAACCCTTTGCCAAAGTAGTCAGAAAGGTACACTATTCCCACCGAGGTAGTGAGCCATGTTGATAGACGGTGAGAAGTACGCTTGTGAGGCCTGCGTTCGCGGCCATCGTGTAAGCAATTGCCAACATTCTGGTAAGTCGCAATGCCTTCAACAACTGTCTCCTATCTGGTGGTGCTTGGCTGCGCCATTGTGCACCCCTCTGTCACTTAGAATGCCCGCACTGCGTGTGTATGTGTCACTGGCAGTCTCTCAAACGAGCGATACCCTCGATTCCTCTCTGTCTGGTCCGCTGGAGTCCGCACAATAGGAGAAGGAAGGATGAAAGAAAAGAACAGACAAAATTAGAGGACGAGAGACGAAGAAATTTGCTTTTTCAGGACTCCGATATTAGGCTTCCTTCGTCTGTAGTCTCCTCAGACACACAACTGACCTGTTCATCTTGTCTCGTCTAGATCGCCCGCTTCAACATATCAACAAGAAGGGTCGCCCCGTGTCGCAATGCAGCCACTGTCGCACGATGCGGAAGTCGCGGTCTGCACATGTCAAGTGTGACTGTGGCGAGAAGACAAGCAAGTGTGCTCATTTGCAGCAGCCTGTGGATGGACACAAGGGTGAGCTTCACACGATGACTTTGAATGGGCTCTAAGCCCACTCAGCCTCCTTCGTCTTCGGACATGTCTGTTTCTAACTACTCGGCTTCCTCGCAGAGACCTGTTGCTGTAATCATGGTGGCCGCTGCACGTGCGCTTTCAATAAGGAGCCTTTGCTTGACACAGTTCCCGAGACCGAGACAAATCCTGATCCTTTGAATGTGGCCGCCGCACGCCCAAAACCACCCATCAGACGACGACGAGCAAACACGGTTCACTCGGATGGTCTCATGTCTTTTGACTCGCATGGGAATCACAAACCTGCCGCAAAGCACAACAGAGCTGCCTTGAGGTGCGGCCCTTATCAGCTCAACCGGGTCAACTCGACGGCCAGCGCCAGCAGTCTGGGCACCAACTCGGACAACATGATGTACCAAGACGGATCCCTGCGAGAATCTTTCCGTCAGCGATCCCGTGCAGCGACAGCACGCGAACCACGCAGAGTCAAGTCGGAAACGGCTTCGCCGCTCATGTCCAGTGGCAGCTTCACCAACTTGCCCAACCTGCCCGGCGGACTGCCACCACTCGACCTGTCGGGGATCGATTACCCCCCTTATGTGGGCAAAACTACGTTTGAAATGTTTGGTTCCGGCGTACCTTCGGAAGTCGATGGGCCCATCTTCAGCGCTGGCCTCAGTACTACCTCGGTGGACTGGAGCCACTACGATCTGAGCGAGGCAAAGCCGGAGAACTTTGCTCCATCGAGTTATAGCCAAGCAGGAGCCCAAAGCTTCAACGGCATATTCGATTTCGGAAGCGGGTCAGAACAGCTACCTCACCTCGCCAACACGACGTCTACGTCTGGCGAGGTATCAGAAGTCGAAGACTTCATGGGCAACGGCGATGGAGATCTAGATGGTGGCTTTGGCACGGGCAACTTTCTCCGCTCCACAAATATAGTCAGAAGTTCGACCGACTTGACCAGCATCGACTATGATAGTTTCTACGGCAAGAATTCTGACAGTAACGTCGCCGTCGGAACCATCTCCATGGTCGAGGAAGATCCAGCTTTTTGGATGCCCAACTACAATGAAGGCATCGCTGCTGTTGACGAAAGTCCTGAACCTATGACGGCAAGCTCTATAAGCACATATTGGGAAATTTGAAATGACTTACGAATTATACGCAAACGGTTTTCTTCTCTGTTCGGGGGGTTATTTACTTCGTACCTGCTTTGGAAATTCACTTCCTCAGACATGACTTCGAGTTACTTGAGCATCCGAGGAATTCCTGTGGAGCACTGCACATTTGCTCCACCCCACGCCATGAAGGCGAGGGTGGATGACAATGGACATTCAGTTTCTCTTCTCTTCTGCCTATTTGTTTTGGGTTATATACTTGGGAAGTTTTATCCCCGCTGATTTGTTTTCTTATACGGTGACATGGAATTGGAGACGGTTCTGCAAAGTTGTTGGGACAACATGACGACACGGAGTACGGTGGCAGCATATTTGTTTACTTTTTTTTCATCATTGGCTTGTTCTTTCAGGCTGTGCCTGGATTCCTCTGAGAGGTGTCTATACTTGAGCAACTACTATTTGAAGCGTACTCCCTTTCTGCCATTGGATCAATCGGCTTACTCGATGCATGCTCATGCCAGTTTTCGTGTCGTGGATGCGCAAGGAAACATACGTACACGTGTGTGATTGAAGATCCGTTGAGGGGAACACTTGATTGATATGGAAATTTGAAGACAAACCATTACAGAAAAGATATTGGCGTTTGGGAGGACTTTTACTTTTTATATCTGGAAGAGGAACGAGTGAGTGGTGAAGCGCCATATCAACCACCATGGCCGACATGCCGAAATCTCTCGTTGCCCCGCTTGACACCACAGACTTGGTATACCACATAGATAAACTTTGGTTTTCCCCTCAGATTGGGTGGATGTCTGATGCAGGAAAGGCAAGTAAAAATTCATACACATAGAGATGACGTTTGGCGGAATAGAAAGAAGCGTTTTGGAGTGGCTTTGAATAGAAGCCACCAATGTCACAAACGACCGCCGTCTCGTGTCATGACTCCTCTTTGTAAACTCGGGTTGACTTGCTTTGAACTTTCTCAGAGCGCCTGTCTTGTGTACCAAATTCCAAACGTTAGCAGGATGCAGACGTCCTCCGTAGAAGTGCAGTTTCGCGGCGGCCACTGGCTGCGAGTCGCGACAGAGCACGAGAGCGACTCCCGCCGCCATCAAACAATCTAGAGGAGCCTGGAGCCCTCCTGAGGAACAGCTAGAGCATCTACCTGAAATTGTAGATGATCTTCTGAACCTCTAAACGAGGAGTCGTACAGCCTACAGGAGAGGTGCCCAGTCCTGAACTCCGACGAAGGCCCCTCTCTCCGCCTGCTCTCGTTGGCTCAGTTTAGAAGATAACTTCGTGCCTCCACCCTACGAAGTAGATATGTATCTCCTATTTGGGGTGATCCCTGCTATGTTTTACGTACCGCCTAACTTACATATGTATATCAATTGATTTTAGGTATGTACATGGAAAGTCCCGGCTGATGAAGGGCCTGTGACCAGGGGGAGGCGGTGGAGGGATGGATGGTCTGAAAGCTGGGGATATGTATTGATGATCTGTGAGCGGGGTAGAAGTCGTCTGTGGATGGGTGGTGGTGTCTATTTCAGTCGTGAAAGGGCCATTCTCCCTCGATCATGTACTCTGTAGACTGTCATTATTACGTATTGTGTATACATAATAGTTACGTACTTGGTGACGGCAACCTGGAGGCTGGGATACCTAGTGAACAGAATCCCTTTGATACATAACCCGCCTATCAGGCGTTCGTTCATTGGTCACATCATCACTACATATTCTTCGCTGTCGGGGGGATCCTGGGCGAGTGATTGCAGGATCCCAGACCATAGATGGACATGAGGAGACGTGTACGGTGTTGCGGTGCGGGATGGTATATAGTATGTATGTAACAAGGTATGTAGCCTGTAGGTAGGTATTTGAGAACGGCGGGGAAAAGATACGTATGAAATGCAAGCAGCAAGACATGTTGACAAGAGCCAGAGAGAGGCATAGTGCTTCTACTCCGTACCAAGCTACAGACTACATAAGGGTACGTTAAATCCCCAGATCTCCTTTCAGAAAATCTACATACATACCCCGTGAGTCTGTAGGCTGTACGGAGTAGGATGCAAGTCTTCCCCCGCTCTCTCCACAAGGTGCTGGGGCCGGGGCCCGGGGGGGAACATCTGATATGTAGCACACACATAATTATAGTTTGCATACCTGCGTAACACAGTGTGGGCAACGCACAGCACATGCCCACAGAGTATGTAGCAATGTAGCATAACCATGACTGAACGAAGGCAAACTGGTTACTTTGGCCTTTCTTGGGCCTGGGCCCTGTTCACTGTTCAGGAGGGGAAAAAAGGTACATAGGTATGGATTAAAATGGGTATGTATGCGTGTGTGTGGCTAAACGTTTTAGACAGGCGGGACGGGATGGGACGGACGGGACGGGCAAGTATGTAGGTAGGTAGGCCATGTTTCAACGACGGATATGGTGCTGTGGATACATCTATTGTTTCAGGAGGGGGAACAGGGAGGGAGACCAGTGGCCACGAGATCTGGACGGCGTGTAGAGAATGAATTGACATCTTGCATGATATGTACCCATTTTTTTGTGATGTGATTGTATGCGGGGATGGAACATATGCCATGTGAGTGCCGCGTGCTCTTGCCGAAGTCTGATACATAGACGATGTCGTTACCTTGCCAGACGCTGGTCACTGAGAGCATACGCAAGTACGGAGTAAGTGTAAGTTGAGCCTCTTCCCATCCGCCGTGGTTTCATTCTGCTTCGACTCCTATAGTGTACACTGCTCAAAATTACAGTACCTTGCGCATCAGCGATGGACGCAGACACCCATCTGCTCTCCATAGAAAAACACGATTGCCTCTGAGGCACACCCACTGAGGAGATAGATGCACCTAGACTACCAGGCATTTCACGATGAAGCAGCCTCGAGATATCCCGTAGCAAGAGTTGGCCCCGATGGAGCCTCCTCTCCCTTGCCACCTTCGTGCGCTGTCGCCAGGTCGGCAAGATGCTGCAAACCGTGACTGGTAGCGGCATCGGGCCCTTCCAAAGACGCTGTCCGGATGATATCCATCAGCTTGTCTCGAACACCGTCCCAGTGTCCTCCGCTAGGCTTCCCCGCAATGTCTTTGATGATGTCCACAGTTTCTTCGCGGGTGACGTCAGCCTTGATAAGCTCTCCCAGCGCCATTGTCGCAAGCGAGACAAAGTGATTGATGAGCGGACTCTTCACCTCGGCGCTGACGGACAGTAGATGCGTGACTTCATTCGTTGGCCACAAGATCTCCTTGGAAGTGATGCCAGGGGTCAGCAGAGTGACTAGCAGACGGCAATGCCAATATGCGAGGTGGATCATGGGATACGCAGCCGCGTCGACGTGAGCAGGTAGATCTTCTCGGAAGTTCTCAATGTAATCGCTCAAGATGGCTGCCATAGGATGATCGGCGGTCGTTGCGCCGGCTTGCAGCGTTGAAATGACAAACGAAACTTTGTTCAGCAGTTTGGATAGTCCTATGCCAGATCTGGTCAGCCATTTAATCTCTTCTTCTTCTTCTTCTTCTTCTTCTTCTTCTTCTTCTTCTTCTTCTTCTTCTTCTTCTTCTTCTTCTTCTTCTTCTTCTTCTTCTTCTTCTTCTTCTTCTT
>SRPP01000543.1:0-15433 GCA_018360055.1 Claviceps monticola
GGCTGCGGTATAGACGCTAGCAGGGTATCAGAAGCGCACTATATTGTTTTAGGCAATTAGGGTGGTGATTAGGCAGTTATTGAGGTGCTCATTAAGGTCTCCCTCAGGTATGGGACCGGGGTTAGGGTCAGCTCTTCTTCCTGCTCCACGTAACATGGGGCGGGCCGATGTGCCTGCTTTTGCTGCATGGCTGAGACGCAGGGGCTGGTCAATGGTCATGTTCACAATCTTTACTAACTACCTAAGGTACGTATGTGTTTATATGTGGTCACGTTAGGTAGAATGTGCAGTCGTCGCCGCCATAACTACGGAGTATGGAGTACTACGTACATGTGGAACAGTAGAAGGCCCGATCGCCCGATAGCGAGGTCAATTGATTTCATGGATCGATGAGGAGGGGGCAGATAAGAAAATTTAAGGCCGTCCCACACAGCCGAAACAGAAAGTGATTTAGCTGAGAATGTGTACGTATGTGTTCGTGTTGCTTTGCAGGTGTTATCTAACTATAGACTATGCCTATATCCAAGCTGGTAGTCCCGATAGCCCTTCCCAATAAGGCGAAAAAAAAACCTCACAGCACATTGGGCCCATTCTGAACCATCACACGCACTCAGTTCAATCTATGTGCTAGAGATACGCAATTGAGTGAATTCTGTAGAGGTTTAATGGAATGATTAAATGATTCAATCAGCACCTAATGTACCACCCGCTAAAGTCTATCACCGCCTGAAGACGGCCAGGCATGCTGCGGATGAGCGTATTACTATATTAACGAGCTCTACTTCCATTTCCCCCCACACACCATCGCAATCTCTTTGAGGTACTTAGAAGAGTTACGGAATTTCATCATATATGCCATTCTAGGATCACTCTTATGAAGACGCTCTTTCAGACGAGACCACATGTTTGCGATGGGGTCAAGATCAGGGCTACGCGGCGGACAATCCAGAGGAACCACCCAATGGCCTGTCGAGGCAGCTCATCACGATTCTAGCTGTGTAAACGATCTCGTTATAGTGCATCGAGCTTTGCCGTCACTTATTATATTTTGAAGAATTCCTCAATTCTATGACGATCAATGGCGCCTGGCACGCCGCCTCTCTTCGAGTGAGGTCTCATGAGGGGATGGTGAGAGGACTAATGGTAATGGAAGATAATTCATATCTGTTCGAGAACGTAGCGCTACATATCATGTTTCGAAGGCTTGGGCGGGCGCCCTCGAGGTGAGATAGCCCAATCTTGATGAGTGAAGCTTTTTCGAATTCCGCATACAATTCAAAGTGTTGCTATCGCTGCTGAAAGGTGATGAGTTGATATGTATGTACGTGGATAAAGTGCACCATGTACGTAGGTTGTATACATGTAAAACATGCTGATTACGGGTTTGCCTCACGGAATTTGCAGCGTAATTTACGCGTAATCTACACTTGCATACTGCCATTGTGGGAAAAGGCCACGTGCGAAGGCCAAAAGAATGAAAGGTGGGCACTGGAAAGCCGGCAAGTGGATAACTATTGTTTTTGGTCCCCTATGTGTCTCGGCCCAGTCGAACGGAATGACAGACATAGTTAACTATTAAGCAATTTGGGGGCACGTGGTGGGTGTATATTTGACTGAAGAGCTAAGTTTCCCAACTTGTGGGAAAGTGGGAATGCTATGTACATAATCGGCTGGTGCGGCCATCACGTGAGGCGGCTGCCAGCACGAGCAATGGCTTATTCCTCAATACTCCCCCATAAGACATGCTTCCAGCAGCGGCGGCACGCTCCCTATGGTTCCTGAACCGTCATGTGGCGTTCCTCCAAAGAGCTTGTCCCTGTACTTCGCATGAAGGCCCAAATCTGCAGTGGCGTCGATGAGCCGGTGTAACTAGATGCTGTGTCCAAATGTTCGAAATCTCGTAGCTCCCGAACAAATCAGGCCAAAAAAAGGCGTCGATGATTTTGAGAAGGTTGTCAGCAGCAAAAGCTCCCAGAGCTCAGCAGTTGGCTGTGTTCAACACCGTAAATGATGTCGCAGATTCCTCCATAGGTCCGAAGTCTTCTACTTCTCCCCTCCAACTCCCCCAGCAGCCACACTTCAGCGTATGTGCTGTACGCTAGCATATGCTTGCTGTCCCGGCAATAACAACTCCCCCAAGAGCTGCGCTCCCCCAGCATATATGCCGGTCAGCACCTCCATGCTGCCCCAGCAGGCGTGGCCATCTGATACGACGCTTCCCCAGAGTGGAGTCTCAGCTTCACTGTAAACAGTTACACTGAGGTGCTCTATTCTGTGTGCGCTCCATCTAATGTAGCTTCCCAGAGTGTGTGCTTCCATTGTATTCCAGCGCCAGGTAGGCCTTCGCTGCGCTCCAGCTCCAATACTCCTATTCCCCCCCATCAGCGTCACTGTGGCAGTTGAGCTAGTCAACTCGCAGAGTTGGCGAATAAGTGAGACTGATGATAAGTGGCGATGAAACCTCACAAAGTAAAGAGTGAGAACGTAGAGAGCTTCAAGTGAGAAATCGAGTGGGATGGGGACGGTGGGCGAGAAAACTCGGGTTCGAAGTAGGAATGGCAGTTTTCGCAGAGTAGCTGCCGAATTGTTGAATAGCTGTCGAAAAGTAGCTATTGAATTGGTTTCCGAAGTAGAAAAACTACATATAGTGCTGTCTTTTGGTTGCGTCGTCTCTGTACTCGTGTACGACCTTCCACAAAGAATTGACCGAATTATTCTCCTTGATTCTGACCTGGCACCTTGGTCTCTGAAATTCTTCGGCGCGCGCCGACCTTCCCCTCGAGGATCTCGGTCTTTGTGGCGCGGATTGTTTTCGCGAAGACTATTTTCGTGCTTCGGCTTGCTGTGTGACTCATGTCTTTACTCTTGACTTAGCTCGGACAATCGCGTCTCGTGCGATTTAGCTTGTGCAGTGTCTTCCTCTGAAGATAGTCGTCTGATTTGTTGACGATGTCGAGTTCTTGGGCGCCGGCCTTTGAAAAAGTGGTGATCTCTCTCGAAGCTGAAAGACTGCGCTGGGGTAGAAGGATCGTGTATTGCTACACGATGACTTCAATCATGATCTTCTCGTGATCTTCGTAATCAGGTTGCTGGCTTGTGAGTCGGTTGGTGGACGTCTTTCTCTCGCCCTTTCAGGCAGTCGTCCCTGACGCTGGGCCTCGTCTCTGAGGACTTGTGTCTTCTCCTTCTTACGCCTCACTTCGGCTGGGGATATCGGGAGGCGACGACCTGCGGTCAATATCTCGAAGGGGGTAGCCTCTGCGCCCCTGCTCTCACAGAGCTCGATCTGACGCCTCGTCTCTGAGGACTTGTGGTGTCTTCTCCCCCTTATGCCCCACTGGCTGGGGATTAATGACAACGGGACCCAATTGTAATGGGTTTTGCCCTTTGTGGTTTCCCCAATACCGATATGAAGCATATTGAGAGAATTCTGGTTGGAAAGGCGGAAAAAATTAAAAGATTGACCATGGAATACCCAGCCACAACCGGCGGTGGCTGGAAGTTCAAAGGAAAAATGTAAATAGCTACTCGACTAGATAGTTCTTCGGACCTAGCCTTAGTCCGCCATCACGCCCCTCGGGAGGCTCTGCGGAGTGGGCGCTTTGCGCCCACACTGCCGGCGTCAATAGCAATCAATCAATCAACTGGCTGGGGATTTCGAAAAGCGACGGCCTCCGGTCATGATATCAAAGGGGGTAGCCACTGTGTGCGCCCCTGCTCTCCCAGAAGTCAAATCCATATGCCAATGCCAGCGGAGTTGCAGAGCCGGGCTCATAACCTATTAAGCAATTTGGGGGCACGTGGTGGGTGTATATTTGACTGGAGAGCTAAGTTCCCTAACTTGTGGGAGTGGGAATACTGTGTACATAATCGGCTGTTGCGGCCGTCACGTGATGCGGCTGCCAGCACGTGCAATGGCTTATTCCTCAATAAGACAACACAACGTCGGCAGACGTGGCAACGAAGCCAGCGCATATAGTGCTCAACGAGATGCCATTTCGAACAACACCGGCAGAGGGCCGCAAAGATTCGTTGACACGGAAGAATCCACTGAACGCAACGCAAATTACGATAGAGTTTCGGCCTATCTCAAGTCTTGCGCTGACGAATCACTATGGACTGGAAGTTCTTGCCACGATGAAACAATGGAACGCAAAGCAAGAGCGACAGAGCTTCGGCCTATCTCACTTTTTTGCTGTGGCACGACGGAGCGAGATGCTGTCCCAGTATAGTTTCTGGCTGCCTTTCCACATGGCAAGCTCGAACGCCACAGGCCCGTTGTACAACTTCGAAGAATGGTTGCGACACTGAGAGGCGGGAGGGGGGTCACAATAATTTTGAGAAAGTTGTCAGCAGCAAAAGCTCCCAGAGCTCAGCAATTGGAATTAACCGCCGATAAAGGATCTTGAAAGAGAAGTCGGTCAACAGATAGTTAATTGGACCTTCGCAGTCAAGCCGACGATGAGGGCATCATCGATTGGAAAGGCGGGAGTAATGTCACGGACTGGTCAAGCAGTTGGCACTGTGGAGACAGGCTGTGGGCTATGGGTCCCGTGGACCCACTGGAGGAGACAGGAGCGCAACGCGATCGCGCTGTGGTTAGAGTTTTCTTAAATTTATGCTGTGCCAATAGGAATGCTCCTTTCTTATTCTCAGTTAATACTCGGCGTGTTTGGGCCTACCCAAATTGTTGTGTTGTGTCACTATGCATGCACCTTTGCTTTTCTCCGAACGAGCTGCGTGCGAAGTTGCAAGTTGCAAGTTGCAAGTTGCCAAGGCACTTAGTGGCCCACAACTTCTCTTCGCCAAGATCAGATGATCATATAAATGGGAAGTACAGAGTATGTACCTCCTAGATGGCAATCTTACGTCACGCATTTGCCCGTCCCTCCCCGCGGACGCCCGAAGGCCGCGGATCATGCATCATCTCGGACCCCGGGACTTGTGGCGCCTCCCCAGACAGACTGCAATTCCCGACGAGCATCCGCCTCATACAGGTATTTCAACTGTCGTAGGTGTGAGAGTCTCAACCTCCGATCACGGAACCCGCGGTGAACAATCAGAGGCAGAGGCAGAGGCAGAATATACCTTCATTAGGTACCTTGGGAGGCATTGATCGAATGCACGCACATTCACTCCGCCACAGCTACGAGCTCACATTGGCACATGCCACCGCAGGCAACGCGGCGCGATGGAATCGTGCTTTGTGTTGGTTAAGGTTACAGACTGATGATCCCCGGACTTGGATGCCAATAGCCGAGCGTCTTACCTTGACCGACTCCACAGGCTTATTTGCTACCTAATGTTTCTAGCTTCGCATTGAATTTTCTCGGCGATAAGACGCCAAGACGTGCACATACATGTGTCAAGACGGACTGGATATGCGGTCAAATACCCACAGATGCATGAAAGCCGCCCCGGATCGGCTCGTCGCCTCCGGAAAACGGAGCGTTTGTGGCTCCTCAGTATGTAGGGCGGTTGCCGCGGGGGCGCGGCGTACCTCCAGTTGATACTATCCACGCACCCTACATCATAGGCTCTTGTGCATATATTCCTGGGCTCTTGACAGGTTGTGCTTCGATATGGCTCCATGCTGGTTGACAACTAAACATAACCGACTCTTTCCCAGTTCAGCACAGTACAGCACAAGACATTATCTATATACTGCTTACTTATACTTCCAGAATCTTGCCCCCAGTATTGACGACGAGGTCTATCAACCACTCAGATTTGAGGTCAGTCGCACGTCATGGCAGCACCCGCTATACATCAAAACTTGGACACTACGTCCATTCCGGGCTATGTGATCTTCCCGGAACAGGATGACATATCACCACCAGTCGGAACTGCGCCTCGTTTTCAGGTTCATCCGCTCGGTAAGTCGAGTCAGAATGGCCTCATCAAAGGCTCATCTTATACTTTTACTTGAAACGCCATCACTGACCCAAACGACTTTGCTCATCCTTCGATAAGGCAACAAACAGACCAGCTCTCGGTTCAAGAGATTTCCATAGCTGCAAGGCTGATACGAGAGTTTGACAGCTCCAAACAGTTGAAGTTCAACTGCCTTACTCTTCGTGAGCCCAGAAAGAACGAGTATGCGGCTTTTCGAGCCAGAAAGGGCCCGCGCCCAGACAGGCGCGTCTTCGCCATTGTCCTCGAGTTGGGGACGTCCGAAGTCGTTGAGGTGATAGCCAACTTGACAAAATCGAAGGTCGAGCTCTGGAAGCCCGTGAGTGATGTCGCCCCGACTCTCACGCTCGAGGATCTTGACTTCCTGGAGCGCATCGCTCGCTCTGATCCCTGTGTTATCGAAGTCTGTGCTGAGATTGGCATCACCGACATGTCCAAAATCTACATAGATGGCTGGGCCATCGGCTTTGACGACCGCTGGGGCTTCGAGCGTCGTGTTCAACAGGGTCTCGTATACTACAGAGATTCCGAGTATGACAACCAGTACGCCCACCCGCTCGATTTCAGCGTTATTGCAGACACCGAGAGGCAAGAGGTCCTTGCTGTCGACGTTCGACGAGTGAATGGGGAGCGCATCAAGGTGCCGCTGAAACAACACAACTATCTGCCACAATTTATTGGCGACGGCTATCAGCCACAAAAGCTGAAGCCCATTGATATCACGCAGCCGGAGGGGGTCTCGTTTCAGATGAGAGGCAATGAGATTCAATGGGCCAATTTCAAGATGCACATTGGCTTCAATTATCGTGAGGGAATAGTTTTATCTGATGTCCGTATGCACGACCCGTACGAGAAACGCGAGCGCACTGTGTTCAACCGGCTCAGTGTTGTGGAAATGGTTGTCCCATACGGGAATCCCAGCACTCCGCACCACAAAAAACATGCTTTTGATGTGGGTGAGTATGGTACAGGGCTGATGACCAACTCTTTGAAGCTCGGATGTGATTGCAAGGGAGTCATTCACTATCTTGACGGTGTGGTCTCTACCTCCAAGGGCCAGCCTGCCATAATCCCCAATGCCATCTGCATTCACGAGGAAGACAATGGGCTACTTTACAAGCACATGGACTTTCGCGATGCAAATAGCATTTCCGCCCGTGACCGCAAGCTCATCATCTCGCAAATCATCACGGCTGCCAACTATGAGTACGGCTTCTACCACATTTTCTCTCTTGACGGCACGTACAAGCTCGAGGTAAAGCTCACCGGCATGCTCAATACATATTGTCTGCATCCTAGCGAGACTGCGGCTCCCTACGGCACCGAAGTCGCCCCTGGTATAGTCGCCCACAATCACCAGCACATCTTCTCGCTCCGCGTCGATCCCGAGATCGACGGGCCCAATAACTCAGTCCTGCAGAGCGAAGCCGTGCCGTCCGACGCTCCGCTCGGCTCTGAAAAAAATATGTACGGCAACGGCTTCTACTGCAAGAAGACGCTTTTGAAAACGGCCAAGCAAGGCGCTGTGAACTACTGTCATGAGACGCAGCGGACCTGGGACATAATCAACCCCAACAAGATGAACGAGTCAAGCAAGAAACCCATTGGCTACAAGATCATCAACAATAGCTGCCCACCGCTGCTCGCCAAGCCCGGAAGCACGCTCTACAAGCGCGCCAATTTTACTCACAAGAGTCTTTGGATCGTCCCGTACAAGGACTACGAGTTGTACCCAGCAGGCGACTATGTCTGCCAGTCCACTGGCGAGGACAACCACCCATACAACAGCACCATTCTGGATTGGTCCAGCCGGGACGAGCCCATCGAAAACACAGACATTGTGTGCTACCTGCAATTTGGCCTCACCCATTTCCCCCGCTGCGAGGACTTCCCCATCATGCCCTGCGAGCCGGTCAGCATCATGATGCGAGCGAGCAACTTCTTTGAAAGGAACCCTGCATTGTGGGTTCCTCCATCGCAGGTTCGGAAGGACATGTCGTCAACGAATGCATTCATGCGATCGAATGGGTGCTGTAATAGTGGTGCTTCGAAATCATCTGCTCGGTTGTAGGGCGACTTTGTGAGGTCAACGGTAAGCAAGGAATCGGATACTATGAGCGCATTTGATTTGTTCGAGGAATGCACACCATGGCGAACCGACATTCGCGCGCGTTGGAAGCTTGAAGTCGAACTGTGGCGTCGTACACAGTTGAGAGCTAGAGTTTGACGGATGTTAGAATTTGGAAGAATGTAACTTTCTAGACAGTCAGGACGTTGTTCACGTATGGCGTGAGGCATTGGAGTTAGGCGCCCATAGGATCTGGCCAATATAATATCCGTTTAGTCCCCATAAATAGTCTTGCCATGCATTTAGCACGATGTGCCTTTTATCAGTTTGCTGAATTCACATCACCTTTGTTTACTCCACCCTGTACCCAGCGACATCACTTGCGTGCTGAACCTGTTACGTACTCCATGGCAGGGTAGTAAAGAGATTTCATGATTCGTTTCTCCCTGTCCTTAGCCAGTGCGTTAAGGTGAGGGACATTCGCGAATTGTCACCCTTCTACAAAATCTTCTCCGGAGCCCGCAGCCCAAGCCCCAAATCCCCTGGGGCCAAGCTTCAGCAAAAGCAAGCGGCAAGGACTGCCCCGGACGATCTGACAGACGTACCGCTTAGTGCGCTACATGAGAATAGTCTTCACTATCCAGGAATTGTAGCCAAATATTACGGGAGGCCGTAATTCTCGGCCCCTTGCTCCACCTGAAAATACTCACGAGTCACTTGTAGTCTAAGTTGTGCCACAAAATCGCAGAACTGCGAGATCCACTTTCCTAATTGGGCAACAATCGAGCGAGTACGCTGGAGGCCGCATCACGAACCTGACGGACCTGACGGAGGAGATGGGGTGGGATGTGACTATTTGTTCACAGAGGTCCAATCATGCATGCTATTCCTGTGCTTTGAGTCCAACTTGTCTTGGTTTTCTTGCAAATCTTGAGGCTACCTCGTCAGACATGCCCTGCGCAGAGGGCTTTCGGGTCACCCTGTCATGAAATGAAGCCGGAGGCAGCAAGCAATCTAGACTTGCCCGGTAAACCGAATTTATTTTGTATAAATAAACGGTTTCCCTCACTGACATTCTCTTCAATTCAGAACATCTTTCTTTCATCAAATCCATATTCTACATTCTTCATCAAAGGCACTTCGTTTTTCTCTGCTCGGCATTTCAAGTCCCGTATATGTATAACAACTTCATTCACCCGCGGACGGCATCTTGACAAAATTATACAAGCAAAAAGTACTTCAAGAAAAAATGAGGCCTCTACTTCTCCCACTACTTCTTGTTTCCTCGGCCCTCGCAGCAAATATGCTCGTGCCTCCCCCCCTTGGTCCGTACGATGTCGCCGTCAAGATCATGCCCATCACGGATCAAACCCGCTCGACGGACCCCTTCGTCTCATCACCGCCACAACCACGCCAAGTAAGAAGCAGAAGCAGTGTTAGTAGCCCGCCCTCAACGGGCCGTCAGCTTCTCTTGTCTGCGTTTCTGCCCATCGACATTCCACATGGATATTCGCCTTGTCCGCGGATGACAGTCCCCTACATGACGCCCCGTGTTGCAGCCGACTATGGAAGCCAGGCCGCAGAGGCAGGTCTACCGCGAGACTTATATTCGCTCTTTGGCATGGAGGTCTGCGACTATGACAAGCTTCTTCATCGGTCCGGTAGCAGCAGCAACAACAGAATCACCCGCCCTGTGAAGAAATACCCCGTCGTGCTGTTCACTCCTGGGCTGCAAGAGTCGCGGCTGCTGTACGGTGCCGGTGCGCGTTCTCTCGCCAGTAGAGGCTACGTGGTCATCACAACAGACCATCCTCTCGAAGCAAGCTTCGTGGAGTTTCCAGACGGGACTGTCGTTCAGGGTCGCAATCTATCCAGCGACGACGATTCTGTCAAGGAAATGATCGTCAATGTCCGCACCACGGATCTGTCCTTTGTGATTGACCAAATCCACGAATCCACCTTGATGGAATCGCTTCTCGGGCCGTATCTGTCGCGGTCTCTGGACCTTGACAAGATCATCGTCTATGGGCATTCGCTTGGCGGGGCGGCCGCCGCATCTCTGGCACGCGCCGACAAGAGAGTTCTGGGCGGCATCGATCTCGATGGACAGATTGTCGAACCGGTTCGAAGCCTTGGCGTGGACAAGCCATTCCTCCTGGCAGGGAGGCAAAATCACAGTGCGGAGGATGCCACATGGAACCAGTTCTGGCCGAACCTGAGAGGTCCCCGCGTGGAATTGGCCATAAATGGGACGGCGCATGCATCTTTCACAGATCGTCCGCTGCTGGTTAGCGCGCTGCATCTTCCGGAACAGGTGCTGAAGCTGGAGGGTCTGATAGGTTCTCTCCCGGGCAGGTGCGTGGAGGGTATCGTCAACGATGCGCTTGTTGGCTTCTTTGACTATACGCTGTACAGGAAAGATGAGGGACTAAGGTCGCTGCTCACGAAGTATGCGCCCAATGTCAGATTCCCACGAATCGATTTGTGAGAATTTCCTCTCATCTAGTCGAGGGTTTTGCATTCTTTTTTTCTTCTCGTGCGCTTGGTTTCACTAGTGCGCTTGGTGGTTTTGCTGTGTACACAAGACTCACAAGCCCGGACTCTGGAGCTCGGGCACAGACTCACCAAATGTGTAAGAGGCTCGCTCACCTATAAGTCATAGAAACTCAATTATATCTGTCAAGTTTTGCTTCATGTATCTAAAACAGAAGAGTGGTGTTTCGTCCTTCCGCTGCCGCAAGCACGGAAGAAAAGACGACGAAGTGAAGTATGTGGTGCAAAAAAATGCTTCTAAATATGCAAAAAGAAAAGTATTGTTTGTTATGGTTCTTTGCACAGCCGTTTACCTCATGAGCTGCAGACCGAAGCAGTTGGCATAATATGTGACCGTAGCACTCCAGTCGGAGAACATGCCCACAACACCAACCTGCCTCGCCAGCACATCGACGTAGTTATACATGTCTCCGTCTTTGGTCACAATGTCCTGAATGCTCTTGTAGTAGTAGTCTCCCTTTTCGTGTACCAGCGCCAAGGGCCCCGATCTCTCGAGGCTCCAGGTGATGAGCCGCAAACCCAGCTCCTTGGCCTTGTTGGCATACGAACTCGGTACCATGGTACTGTTCTTGCCGACTTCCACCAAGTAATGCATGGGGGGCGCCATGGTTTTGATACCTTCTCTGGCATAGCGCTCCAGATTGCCGACTGCCTCGATCATGTTACCTTTATCAGCAGATTCGTCAAGTAGAATGGCGGTTTCGCCAAACGCGGGCTCGTTCTTGAGCCAGTACCGGAGGGACTCAAATTCGAAGCTCTGCGCCATGACTCGGGACGCAGGAACGCCGGCGTGCTTGTAGGCATCAATCATCTGCTGCGCGAACATGTCGTGGGTGAAGTCTCCATCAAATGGCATGGGAACCTCAGGGGCCTTCAGCTCCGGAGTGTGATGCAGGCCCAGCGCCTCGACCATGGCGATGTGCTCCTTGAGGTCTACGAGCGTGCCGCATGTGGCATACAGATCAGTGCGCCAGGCCGGGGTGCCGGCGAGGAAGTCCTTGGGCGTCGTAGCTGATGCATTGAACCCATCCATTTTGGCGCAGAGCGTCTTGTACTCAGCAAGGGTGATATCGCTGGTGCAGCACTTAGCCGAGGCGGGCTTGCCGTCCGCGGCGGGGGTAAACGGTTTAGAGCATTTTGCGTTGAGGTCTGGGATGTTGACGATGTTGGTGGTTGTGTGCAAGTCGCATTGGCTATGGCGGCAGACGAGTTGACGATCCCGTGTGAAGGTGACATCGCATTCTAAGACTCCCGCGCCCATTCGAGCGCCCGCCATGGTGGACTCCTTGGAATGCTCGGGAAACTGCAAGCAGGCCCCTCCGCGATGGGCAATTGAGAATGTCGAAGGTTTCATTGTCTTGTCCTTGCACGAGTCGAGCTTGGACTTGAGAGGGCCGTCTGTCATGTTGTTCACAAGGTAGTATGGTCTCGGGCCCAATTCAATATGCTTGATTGACCTGGGGCGAGACGTGCAAGGCGAACCGGAGACATGGCTGACGAGGGCCAAGGCAGCCAGGAGTGATGATGCAGCCAAGTGATGCATAATGTGTTAGCTCTGGATAGGGAGAGTATAGAGTTATAGAGTTCAGCACTTGTAGATGCCCTTGGCGCGCAGCGGGACTATTTATACATCATCGTACCTGGCCTGCGAAAGGACCGCGCCAATGGCCATTGCCACCACATACTACATGTAACTATGTCAGATCGGACATGCAAGCGATGGTGTAGTAGGGCAATATCAGTCGTCAGCTCTCCGCTCCGCAACGCTGGAAAGTCCCTCAACAGGAAGAGCTCGTACAGCGGAATTTCACTTCAGGGACTACGGCACGGAGAACGGAGGTCCAGAGAACGCGCAACCAGACACTGACGCACCCTAGGAGACCTCGCGAGTGTGCAATACGGAGCACGCCGCGAAAATGTCCATACTGGCCCGCTATTATGTCTCATTTGCGATTCGTCGGAGAGAAGCCGTGATGCCCTCGTCGGGAGATCTTCATTATGATCTGGCCACGTGCGGTTGCAGATGTCGACCGTTCGACTGCCCTGTGGCCTCAGCTCGTTTGCAAGTCCAGCTCAGCTAGCAGGCCGCCTTTGCACTGTCATCACGGTGCTTCATTTCCAGATCATACCGTAACATTTCCGTCATAGAAGAGTGTGTGAATAATGTAGCCGAATTTCCTGCCGCCTTCGTTCCACGATTTTGTGAGACCCTTATTTTCCCCACTTTTCGGACTTGCCTAACAGTCTGGTCAGATGTCAGTGCGCGTGGGCCAATTGAATAGCCTGATTCGTTGCCCGATCCAACCTCCCCTGCACCCATAATTGTCACGGGCTGCACTGTGCAGTGCGCAGTGTGCACAGCAGCAGGCTGCACAGGACAGGCTATATCTTTGTTGTTGTTGTTGTGTATTTTACACCCCTGCGTCCCAGTTTTGGGCATACTAGGGTGTGCTTGATTTGATTGTCCAAAAGAATCAAACCCGCCAGCTGGGATCACACGACGGTAAACTGATTGTCCCTGAGACTACGGCCGATGGAAAGATTTTCCTTCGAACAGCGCTCATCCGCGAGGCTCACGAGCCCGCTGTCTTCGCTCACGGAGGTCAGCACAAGACCAGGGCCGAGCACGCGGGTCGCGTTAAATCTCTGAAAAAGAGCACTCGCAGAGGGCGAACATAGTTGAGAGGGCTCGGAAGCGAGATATTTTGTCGAAAGATACGCGAAGTACGGAAGCTGTCGGGAAGAGCACTCGAGGTGCGACATACTTCTGAGAGGGCACGAAGAATGCGAGATGTCTGAGAACGCACGCGGAGTGTCATTTATTTCGAGAAGAGCACGTTGGGTGTGTGGTATCTGAAAAGAGCGGGTGTCCAGACGGACAAAGAACAGGATCTCAGCTCACTGAGGAAGGACAAGAGAAGAATGACTGATAGATATGACAAGATCTACCAGACTGAAATGAGAAGATAGAACGATACTCAATCACTATTCTCACGACAGGAACTAAGTCCTCAAAACACGACAAAACCCCCACTCCCCTCCTCCTTCTCCTTCTCCTTTCCTACCCTCAGTGGGCTCCCTCAACTCTTCTAACCAAATGCCCAAACTGGCCTCCCTTGTGTTGAACTTCAGATGTCTCGGGCAATCTCTCCAGATGCCTTGGTAACCAACAGAACGGAATGTGACTAAGGAACAGCAAGAGAAACATGCAAATCCAACCTGACACAACAACTTCACAGAGAGCGTCCCTCCATCACAAAAGGTGTCTCGACAAGTAACAACAACATCTCACAAGTGAAATGTGAGGGAGCGACGATAAATGACAGAAGCACGGGGTAAAGGAGTGATTGACCGAAAGCGGAGCAACGACCGTTAGTTCGAGTATTGCTATTCGCGCGACTACTCCACTTTTCGCCACATAGTTAAGTCTCCCCCGTTCTAACCGGATTTGGCATCGGCGCTTTTATTTTTTGTCAGACGCCCCCCCGCCATCATTTCATTTCACACCACAGCGCATGGAACATCAAAATCCACAAGTAATCAATCAAGGCATGACTGTTTTCAACAGCATAAAATATATTCGAATCTATTTGCAACGCCAGAGCCAATTCGCTGGAAAACGCGATTTCCGGTGTTTTTCTCAGATGTGATCACTTTGAGCGGGCCGACTAATTATTTCGCGGCACCGGAGGCTGCCACTGCAGCTGAATACCTGCTGGTAGCTGCGTTGCAGGAATAACCCCTTCGAAGCTGGAAGATAATGGCTGGCTTCCCCGTGTTACATCTACCATCATATTACTACTGTACGCAGAACGACGGGCTGTCGTTTTCTGGGCCCGCCGATGTTGTCGTGACACGGCAGCTATTCCGACCTCCCACTGCGACAGGCTTCGTCGAATGCTTGATTTAAGCTGCCGAGGAGCGCCTTGAGTGGTACTTAGCTGTGATGACGGAGGTGACTGTGGCTGAGGTTCTTGCGAAGATTGCAGTGATTGTGGTTATTGAGAACCCTGAGGATGAGGCCTCTGCGACTGTGATGGTGTTTGTGAGGAAGTATCCTTCTTGTTGTTTGCGGTTCGGGTTCTTCCAATGATTGCAGGGTCGCGAATTCGTGAGATATGGTCGGCAAAGTCCTTTATATTTAGTTAGAAAATGGGATTCCATAGGAAAAACTATGGTAAGAGGATCAGGAACTTACTGAGGGTTCATGAAGCCACCAGCGAGGATGGATCAACTCTCTTGTTAGAGGTTCTTCGTACTGATTGGCGGGCGTTATAAATATCCTTTGGCGTAAAGAGACAGTTGTGTGTTTCACTTCGCTTACGAATTATTTCGCCAACCTCGCGCGCTGGAAGAGCTTGTAGCTCAGTGAGCTCTGTAATTTTTTCTTTTTGATTATGCGTTAGGCGGCGATGGACTGTATGACTAGAGGGCTGCAGAGACGGAGGATGGTTGTGATGACCGTCGACCACAATGTATCTCCATTCAAAGTTTCCCGTGTTCTTGGAAGATGTCACTCTCATCTTGAAGCTGCAGTTGAGTTTAATTGTACACCTCTGTCGGATTCCAGTCGATACGCTCTGCCGACTGGGGCCACGGTCGCAAAGCAGAGTACCATAGCGTAGGTTCCTTTCGCCGTCAACCATGACATATTTACCCATGGATTGCTTCACGAGGCCGAATCCATTTTCATAGCCAAATGCCTGTACAAAAGCATATAGCTCGGTGAAAGAGGCAAAGGGTCGAGATGTTGGAAGCTCAGGAAATTCGGGGAACGCGAGGGGAAAATGCTGAGGCTATTGAGAAATAAGCCATGCTGGGTGCTGGGAGCCGCATCACGTGACGGCCGTACCAGCCGAACGTGCACATATTTTCACTTTCCCACTTCTTGGGTAACCT